>JBBPDH010000018.1:8872868-8886497 GCA_037974565.1 Clupeocharax schoutedeni
CTCTTCAGTGTGCATTAGGCCAATGCAAAATTATTGAAGCAATCCTCAGGAGGTTGGGTAGGAGGAATGCTGTTCATTGCTTTATTATTGGAAATTGTATTGTAAAGGTAAACTCCAACACCTGCAAGATTAACCTTAACAGGTTTCTATAAATAGACAATAAACAGACTGGTTGCACTTGTTGACCTTTGTAGGCTTCAATACCTGCAGGTGAAAGGGAGTTTCCTGTTGCGGCTGCAGCGACGGGCACACTTCCCAACACTCATCTTCCTGCTTTTAGTCATGAACGAGGAATCAGGTGGAGCAACCAGAAGAACTCCATCAGTCTTCTGATAATCCTGCAGAGCGTTTCTCTTGCTTTCTACCATGCAAAACAACACTGATTAAGCTAAAACATGGGGACTGAGGATAATGGAAAAAACATTTTCATTTAAAAAAGCCTTAAAATAATGAATAAAGGATATATGAGACAGAGCATGTGGGGTAAAAAAAAGAAGGGAGTCTCCAATAAGACTAATCAGATTGTACACTAGCAGTCTGACACAAATAAACAGAGAAGCAGTGGAGTATTGGAGTGGAAAATGAGCCTGTTCAGTGTTTCAGTGTAAGAGTAATACAGAGTGTGTAATAAGATGCAAGGACATCCATCATTGTCTGATTAAGCATGGTGACTCAGGCAGAGTGGATTCATTGTGATTGCCGTGAGGAAGCGTGCCAAGTCCTGACTGACCGAGTAACAAAACTCCTAAGTGCAAAACTGCAGACAAACTTCCACACGCATGAGCAAGCTACCGTCTCACCATCCAAAGTCACTGGAATTCTGTGAATAAGGTCTTAATGACCAGGAGACAGAAAAAGTGTTCCTTGAAGATAAGGACAGCAGACCAGTCAGGCTGTTGCCAGAGTCTGGCTTGCATATTAGATGCAGCTTAGACCAAGAAGGAGGTGGGAAGAATTCACTGCATCAACATCTGCATCACCATTCACAACAACTGTTCCCCTGGTTCCAGGCCTGAACCATTGCCCATTCATTCCTGACATTTACATCTGAGGGAGAGTAGCTTTTCTCCAAGACGTCTCTATAACATTAACTACATTCTTATCCATAAACTACTGTTAACACCCCACATGCTCACGTTCTCCCTTAATTAGGATGAGCTAATTAAAGCTGCACTCACTGAACACTCACTGAACACTCACTGTACAACTGCACAGGGCTCTTCAGCTGTCCAGGAAAGTTCCAGAGACTAAAAATATTCAGCCTTTCACCTTTCCTCCTCCAGAGCAGCGTGCAGGTCGTGGAGACAGAGGTTACACCAACAAACAACATCTGAATCTAAAGCCACCCTGTTGTTTTACAGCCTGTTTATCAGCACATCTCTCTCACTCCCTCTCTCCATCTCCCTCTCTCTCTCTCATCTTCCCTCCTCGATGACTCATTCATCCAGATGTTCTGGCGAAGACGACCCACTCGACTGTTTTCACTATAACACTTTTTCTCTCCTGTTTATGAAACTTCTTTAATGTTTCTGTAACACTGTCACTAGACGAGGAGGACGCCGTAGACAAGTAGCCTACTGCGGTTAAACTTGCCTTTAAAACCTTAGTCCTGTCTTCACCTGAGATATCAGGGAGTCAGCTAGACTCGGGATACATGATGTTTAAGTTTTAAAAAATGTTAAATAAATCCCCCAAAATGCCCTAAACCTAAGCCAGTACCACAGCCCAGAGGGAGCCGTTAACTGGAGACAGTTAACCCCGAGCTCAAACTCACCTGAGTAAACGAGCAAAGCCACGCAGAGAAGGATTTTATACATCCACATGGTCGTTATAAACTGTCTGCTATTTTACAAAAGTGACCGGATAACACACTGTTAGTTTAAAACAGTCAAAAACGGATTTAGAAGCGTTTAAGCTACTAAACGAAGGACGGAGAGAGATGCTCCTCTAGCACCGAGTGCTGTTTAAGTACTGAGGAGAGTCAGGCGCGCGCTGCTCTTTGAGTTGAGTCTTTTTGTTTCCCACCCGTTTTATGAAAACACCGCCCTTCTATGCTCTGATTGCTCTATTGCTTCGGCCTACCGCGCCAGGATTGGTACATTGGCTGTCAATTAAAAAACACCAGCCAATTATAGTACACCATACCGACTTATCCGGAATACGGGTGTGATTAAAACTCAACGTCTTTTGAGTACCTCCAGATCAGCCCTCCTCTTTTTCAGACGCACACAGGCACCTCAGTGCCCAGAAAAATGGCCTGTTAATCATGTGAATAATTTCCGGAGAGGTTGTTGAACTGCAGTGGAGCGGGAAGTTCTCTTAACACGAAGGAGCAGATTACAGCAAGAGTGTTTTGCTGACTGCCTGTCTGACGACCTCGGTGAGCATGGGGAACGTCCATGTCAGGGGATTGCAGCAACAAACAGATCTCCTCCAAAAAAACTAAAAGTGTGCTACAGCTGTCCTTTTACCCTTTTGTCTGGCAGTAAATATGGAAGTGATACCACAAGTACAGAAAAAAAATCTTAGGATGTTCTCAAAAAACGCTTATACTAATATTTCCATGCCTTTCTTGGATCTGCTTAGGCCTGACAGCTCATTGACAAGCATCAGTATCCTAGTAGTTTGAGACTTGCCCCTGCAATCAGAAGGCTTTGGGTTTGAATCCCAGGACTGCTAGTGGCCCCACTGAAGTATCCCTGAGCAAGGTACTGTCCTCACACACTGTTCCAGGGTCCTGTGAATTGGTTAAATCCAGAGTAAGAAGTTCACAGTTTTTGGGATTTTTTGTGTTTATCTGCACTTCTGGTTCACTTTTGTCAGACATTGTCAGATGGCCTATTAAAACAAGACAGTCCTCACATTATTTTCTTGTTCTTGTAATATTGGTTTAGTTCATCCTCCATCCTGCCTTGAAGCAGGAGGATGCTGAAACCCCACCTGAGAGACCATCATCACATAGAACGTTACTCACCTGAGATTGAGGATGCAAGGTTTTAGCTCAGGTTGGATGGAGTGGCTGTTTATTTAAAACCACACTTCTCAAGGCCTTCTGTGTACAGAGCACTTCTACACCATTTCACCTCACTTAGGGCACTCTCTTTATTTATTTGCCACACTAAAGTGCTTTGTCAGATTTAGCGGATGCTTTTCTTGACGGGTTTGAGTTTATCAAGTTTGAGTTTGTTTTTGCATGTCGTTTTTCTATGTGTTTATCTCTGTTTATCTTTGTTTGCATTAGTGTCGTTAGTAGGCTGGCTGTTTATTTGAGTCTCAGCTGGGACTCGCAGCAGCAACGCCTCTGCATCCTCTGACGACAAGAGAGAAGCTACGACCCTCTAACAGCAGGGCTAGTGCCCTCAGGGGAGTGTTCAATGACACAGAAAGGGGGTGGGGGGCGGAGAGAGAGCGAGAGAGGGAGAGAGATGGAGAGAGGCAAGAGAAAAACAAGTAAGAAAGAGAGAGAGACAGGCCTGTTGAACCTCTTAGGTCTCCTACGCCTTTAGAACACCTCTCTCTCTCTCTCTCTCTCTCTCTCTCTCTCTCTTTTTCTCTCTCTCTTTGTCTATCTCTCTCACACACAGTGACATTTTTCACGTTCTTTCTTTCTTCCTATCTTTCTCTATTTCTTTTTCTCTCTGACTATTGCACACACACTCTCTCACTCTCCCTCTCTCTTTTTTCTATAACAGCCACAGCATACTTTGCTATAACATTAAAACGCAATATTGGGAATGAAAAGCTGTAAGACCGCACACTTTTGTACACCTCCATAACTGTGAGCAGATGTGCGTAGCGACTTCACAAGTTGCTGAAGACTACAGGAAAAGTTTGCAGTAAGCGGAGCAGCAAGACAATCTGTACCTGTGGAATAATAAGTCGCAAGTTATGAGCAGTGATTATACAGTCTGTCACTCTGTCTAATTCAAAAACAGTCCTATATCCATCACACAAGAGTGCTTGAGATCGTGGAGAAAATTTGACCTTTTAGATGAGAAGATTCCAAAAAAGGTTGCTTAATAATGAGAAGAATCGTATGGTTTTGTGTTGGTTTTTTTCTGGTTCATCAGTATGGTTTTTGTCTCCCTGTTATGATTGCAACATGGTTCTCTTCCATAGTTATGGCCTTAATTGGTCCAGTCCACACACACATACACCCACACACACACACACACAGCCACCACATATGCACACACTCATTTCACCCGTGTTTCTAACTCAGACCATGTGTGTCAGAACACAAACAAATAATGAATAAATGAGTCATTTTCTTCTGTGGTGAAGAAAGTGGTCAGGCCTCCAAAAGCTGCAGGGCAGCGGGGTAATTCAGCTTATACAAAGGGCAAACTCACACTCTTACGCACGCGCACACACACACACGCACACATAATGAAATATAGAATGAAAAAGGCTTAAATGAAACAAATTGAGATTACTGGAAACATAAATAGTAGAAGAGATGATTTTTTTGTCTCCATCATTTGATAACAAAAGCTGTCCTTTGCATGTGTGAACCAATGGAAATACTCAAAAATTATGCAATTACACTTAATTGCATTACTCACATTTAGAACATTTCTGCCTCCTCCTGTACTGTTTTGGATTGACGCTTTTGAGCAGCAATGATGAAGGGATGCAGTAAAAAGATGTCAAAGACAAGAAAAATGGGGAGAAAAAAGAAAAACAGAGGGCAAGTATCCATGCTAAAAAGGTCACTCCCTGCAGGTGCTAATTGATTTCCTGCAGCTTTGTACAAATTTGTCATGCAGATTTGCAACTGGTGTTGAATTTCATCTGCAGCATATTACCTAGCACTGACCCTTGCAACACACACACACACACACACACACACACACAATCCAATTGCGTCTGTCTGTCTCTTTCTGAAGGAGACATGTGACACAGATTATGGCTTTTTTGGAAGATCCTCCACAGGATCGATCACACACAGATGTGAGTGTCAGACATATTTAATCACAAATAGTTCAATTCCTAAGGGGAAAAGTTCCATGTAAAGCTGTTATAAATGAGGTTCTTTAAATTCTCCCAGTTGAGAATCTGTGTTCAATGTTAGGTCAGATCATCCTGATCTCTAGAAAAATCTGTAGAAGCATCATATATCGTACTTTTTTAAAATCACGGTTTACAGTAAAGTAATGAACAAGCATGTTCTAAGCAGCACGTTCACCCTAAGTGTTCAATAAAAATGTTACCACAAACAAACAAATAAGAAACAAAATGCATTTTGTAATTTCATCAGTACACTTGTTTATTATTTAACCATACCCATTTTTAAAGGGTTGTGCTACCTTATGCACGTACATGGTGATGATTTGATGTGTCTACTGAATCTCTGCAATAAAATGTTTACATAATATCTAAGAGGGTTCCAAAAAAGGACAAGCCAAAGAAGCACAACAATGTTCCCTGGATTTTTTTCTTTTCTTTTAAAAGTGCATAAAACTATATGTGCTCAGCCATGAAGGCCTCTGGGACACACATCTGTGTGTGAGCATTCCTGTGGAGGATCTTGCAGGCGCAGTAAACAGAGCAGCCTTACAAATAAACACACACTTCCTGCAAGTGATTCCGTGGGCCGGTTGTTAAGCCCACGCTGGACTCCGGCTTGTTGACAGTCTTCCACTCCTTCACTCACCTGAAGAGCGAAACCTGAACCAGAGGCGCAGATAAACACAAGAAATCCCAAGGACTGCGGCGCCTTAGATCCCCCAGCACAGTAGGGAGGCAATCTTCATCAATATTTAGAAACTCAGTGACTCAATTGATTGAGCTGTGGCTTTCGCAGACCTTCACAATCGGACATTTCTTTCAAGGCTGTGTTTGGTTTGTTTTACTGAGTGTTTAGAGAAGAACGTTTTGAAGTGGCTTTACTGGGCCGGGGTTTAGGATGTCGTTATGCTATAAACAGTATTGTGTTCGGGGACTGGAGGGCCAGTTTCTGTATCTGATAATGCCTCAGAACTTTCTGAAAGGAATGTAAATTTACTTCACATGGCAAAAATGTGTCCATCATGTCCGATATTTATGGGTGTTGCAGTCCCACTGGAATAATACATTGTATGCAAAATCAGAGTAGCCCCACGACAAAGGATTTTTGTTTATGTTGGTCCCAGTGTTTAAATGATGCATCCTTTACCAAAAAAATCTCACGTCACTTCACCTCATAAACGGCCTACGTGCTTATATGTATAGGTTAACGCCCCGTATGGGCTACTGTATGCACAGAGGATTAGATCATTTCCTTTTCTGGAAGATGCTGCTAGCTTTCTGCAATGTTACTCTGGACAGCGTGATTTTTTTGGGACCAGAACAAAGCAGCACTCATTTCAACTAAGATCATGTATTTTGGACTTAAGTATCCCCAAAAGATATCCCCACCTATAGATTAAGGGGTTGTGTAAATTTTTTAAAAATATGCATAATTCATAAATTCAATAATATTCAACAATAATGTAGATATTAGTGATTCAGAGAGTTTTGATATGAAAAGCTAAGTTTTAGAGAAACTTACCAAGAATTGTTGCTCAGAGTTATTCACAGTGGTGTAAAAAAAAAAACATCTAATGCAATCAATGTTTTTAAATTTGCATATGGTAATAACCTGGGGCTGGCTTCCCATCCAGGGTGGGTCTCTACCTAATGCCTGTGGACCCTGGGATTAATTGGTTACAGAAAATTATTGAATATGTTTACTACATCAATGGTTGCTTTATGAAATATGTTGTTTTATGGTCATCTTACAATAATGTTTTGGCTTAAAAGTGCTGGGTAATGTTAAGTAAACAAAAATAACAAAAAGACTTATTCAGATTTATTATTTCAGTGTTATTGCTATTACATATAAAAACAAGAACAAATTGTAGTTTCATTTTGAATAAGAAAAAAAAATTGTGAACCCCTGGTTCCTATTACAGCTAGTAGAAAGAAATGCACTTGGTAGGTTTAGTAGTTTTTTCCTAAGTAGAATTATATTTAGTGGATATATTAATAGATATATTGGGTTATGGTGTGTGATATAGATATATTTTTGCACAGCCAATCTAGAAGGCCTGAAGCTGCACTACACACGCCCCTTTCAGTGCACACAAAGTCTTCCAGCTTTTTTACTGTTGGCGAGGGAATGTAGTTGGCGGTCTCTCTTGAATGACAGTGTTAAACTTTGCCTTGTGACTTCCAATCAGCATATGGCTCAGTGAGCAATTGTTATCCCTCAAATGAGACTTTAGTTTGCAGTGGCCAATTGTGTTTTCAAGGCTCTTCAACCACAGATTGCACATGGCACAGCTGGGATTCAAACTGAAGTCCCATTGGTAGAGCTCACTACAGAACAGCTAAGCACACAAGCTTTGTAATAGCTCTATTATCACAAAGTGCTTCAATCAACAAGAGGAACTCAGAAGCAGTTGTGTGAGTTGCACTGAAAAAAGCAATGCATTGAATTTACACAAATTTCTACACAAATAAAACAAATTGCTATACCAGTCTTAAGTTTCAGTTTACATAGCTTTGGGATAAACTAAATTAGAATAGTTTACTCATGTTGAAATGATGCATACATTCAGTAGCATTCATAACAAGTATCTCTTAGTTTTATTACCTCAATTGTGATCTTAATTAAATACTGAGACCTTAATTAAAGATCTTAATTGTTCACCATATATATTCATCACCTTGCAGCTTTCAAATAAATTAAAAGAAAAAAAAGAAAAAATATTTGTTTTGATTATGACAGCAAGCAAACCTAGATACAGCCCTCGATCATTTGATGTCTGGCACCAACTACTGCTAATAACCTGTCAAACAAAACAAAACAGGATACTTTGGGAACCCCTCCCCCTTCAGGCCTGTTCAGGACCCTTCTCTCCCCTTAAATACCTGTCAGTCTGCATTGCTTTAATTGGCCCTTTGATAGTGGCCAGGTTTGTGAGGTTTGTTATGAAGCAGCTGGAAAGGAGTGCCTGGCCCACCTGCATGAAGCACTGCCTTAATGCCCGGGGTCCTGTGCTCACAGCTGGCTGGACTGGTACTGTGTGTGGGCTTCTACACCACAGGCATGAAGAGTGGTACACAACCACATCTAACTTACACAGACGTAATCACTCGTTTTCATTTTAGGCCCACACTTAATGGACACACACACATATTTCATTGTAATGCATACACATATGTGTAAAGAATTACATGCAATAAGAATTTATGTTATACGCAGACCCTGAATAACTATGTTGTGAGGAGTCGACACGCCGACAGGGAACACGTCCTCTCTCTATCTCTCCTCTACCCCAACTGAGGAGCCCATCCTCTTAGCTCCTCCCTCACACAGCCTTTTCCCGCCAGAATTGGTGATGAGCTGCAGGTGCAGCTCATCACCCCCTCACACACACCATAACCCCCATATGAACCCCAAATTAACCCCTATGGCTCAGTCCTGCCCGCCAGCTCGCCACAATATATATAGAGACAGACAGAGAAAGAGAGTCATTTATATTTGTGACAGAAACTTAAAAATAAGCAAGAGTAAAGCCGAATCATACTAGTCGCCTGGGTTAGAGCATCTCCAAAGTGGCAGGTTCACAGCCGCCAAATGTATTCCAAGGAAGGATAACCAGTGAACCTGAGATGGGGAACCCAAAGCTCACTGGTGCATGTCGGGAGTGAAGGCCAGCCCATCTGATCTTATTATACAGAGCTTCTGTTGCACCAATGGATAAAAATGTTAATGCTGTCTATGAAAGAAAGGCATCAGAACACAGTGCATTGCTGCTTGCTGAGTATGGGCTGCATTGGCCGGTCATTCATATGGATGTTACTTTGACACGTACCACCTGAACATTCCTGCAGACCAAGCACCCCTTCATGGTAATGTTTCCTTAATGGAAACATTATTGGTGGCCCCCTTCAGCAGGATAACTTGTTCAGGAAGGGTTTGAGGAGCATGACAAGAAGTTCAAGGTGCTGAGTTGGCCTCCAAGTTCAATGCTGTTGTGCTGGACAAACAAAAGTTCAATTCAATGCCTCATAGATTCAAAATCCGTACAAACACACACACACACACACACAGGCTACTGAAGTTGGCCCTTAGGGATGTATCTGCAGCGGCCCCATGTTTGCGTGATTAACTCTTGATGAGGCGGGTCTAAAGCCATCTGTAAAAGTTTTAGTACACACACACACACACACACACACACAACCTCGTCACAGCACAATTAGACCTGAATCATTTTCACGATGGATGCATTTAAAACAAACGGCGGGGGCAGCTTGTGTGCCTTCTAGACTCCCATAATAATTATCTTCAGACGAAATGACCTACAGATGAGTCATTAGCACATGTAAGGTGTGGTGTATTTAGCTATAGTGTATATAGTGTATATATGTTGGAACAGTTCACAAGCCAGTCACATAATACTTTTTCAGCAGCAGCTACCATAAACATACCAGTATTAATAACAGTATTAATATCTGAAATGTAAACAAAGCTCTCTTTATAGTGGCACGGAGACATTATTAATCACAGTGGCATAATGTAGAGTCTAATCCATGTATTATATATAAAGACCATGTTTAGGTTCATGCTGTTAATGGCTGCAATTTGAGAAGTGCATTTCATTACAATAAATTAGAATTATTCACACGCTAGCATCCGAAATATCCTTGTAATTTTACTCTGTGGAAAGCTCAGAATTCCCATAAAGGAATGTTTTTACTCTGGACAGCCACAGGACAACCAATAAGAGAGAAAATGGGATTAGTAGTTTTGAAGCACAAATTCATTTTGGCATATTATGAGGTTGGCGGGATACTGAGAGGGAGTTAAGAGAGAGTGTGAGAGCGAGGGAGAGAGAAAGACAGATAGAGAACAAGGATCTAATTGCTAATGAGGAATGAGTGGATGGTTATGCTGTCATGTTTCTGGTTTGATCTAAATCTCTGTTTCTTCATGGATTCCCCACATGTGTACATGCCATCCAGAACCACAAATTAAAGTCATTATTGAATTTAATGCACCAAAGTAACACAGTTAGCATGTTGGAGTTATAGTATATAACAACTAGCTTCTATTGTGTATATATGCGTGTGCACATGCTCAGGTCTGACCGGTCAAAAAGCACTCATCTCCGTCTTACTCATTAAGTCATTAGGAAAACTTAACAGGATAGTTATGACCCTTTTTGCATATTAATGACTAATTACCATAGCCAGTGTAATGAGAACAGCATGCTTCTTCTAATCATCTAGGAGGGCTTGCAGTCATGAGCACTGACTCTAGTACTAGTACGGCAGGGACAGGCCAATATGTTCTCATTAATATTTCATTACACCAAAATGATAACTAATAAATCTCAGTCTTTGCACAAACACTCCTCAATCAGAGCGGCAATTCCAGTAATCAGAGTCAAGCACACTCGATGACTATTTCAAAAGGTAAACCTACCATGTCCATTTTATTAGCCCACTCACCAAATAGGTGCACATCCTTAGTTACAGATGGTAGTCCATCTGTCCCTCATCATTCATTAGGCCCTTTTATCCTGTTAATCAACTGTCAGGACCCCCACAGGAGTACCACTGAGACATTTTAATGTGGCTTATTCTCAGCACTGCACTGACATGGTATTGGCATGTAATTGTGTGTGTGTGGCAAACAGCAGCGCTGTAAGGATTTTAAAAGGGATCCTGGATGGCATGACTTTGTTGGGTAAATTAGTAAATATATGTTGTTAAAATGCACAAACTAACTTTTATTACAGAAATGTGTTCATTTAATATTTGCTTTACATATGGACCACACCGAGCTTCTAGGCAATTGACATAAACCCATATATGCATTAGAAAGGCTTTTTTCAACAAGTTATAGATGACATCAGAATTGACCAGGATAGCCTTATGACAGAAGGTCTGGCATCCCTTCACTCCATTCCACTTCTTGGCACTTACTGAAACTTGGATTACACTGGAGAATTCAGCCCTCTCCTCTGTTTATATTTTTCTGCAATCTCCTCACAAGACTGGAAGAGCAGGGTGCACTATGTCTCTCCCACAAATGCAGCTTCACACCTCTCTTCTGCTTTCATATTTTGAATTTCATTGTGTCACTCCAATACCATCAAACTCAACATCACTGTAGATCATCCCTCCAGGGAAGTAGGAACCTTTGTTGAAGAAGTGGACATCCTCCTGAACTCATTTCCAGATGACAAATCTCTGCTCATTCTTCTTGGTGACTTCCAAAATGAAAAGCTACATACCTGTAGCATCTGCATCCTTCTGTCATTTTGCTTTGGACTGCAACAAGTCTCTTCTGACTTGTAATGCAGATAACGTCCTCGATATCTGACCATCATCTTTTCTCATTCACATTCTCCAGACCTACTCCAGCCACCCTACCACCATACCATCTCTTCAACTGCTCAAACCAGTCTTTGTTCACGTTCTCCACCTGCTCATTCCTCCACCATCCTTGACTCTACCTGAAAAACCCTTCAGTGGTGAAAATATCTACTAACTTTCCTCTCTCCATTTCCCATTTAACCAACTTTGTCAAAGGCAAAGTATATAGTTTACATACCTCCTCCTGTCTGATTTCCTCTCAAACTGTTCTATTCTATCCAGATTTACTACTGAGATATCTGCTGCCAAGTCTTCATTCTTCAAAGCCAAACTAGAAGAATCTGCATCCAACCCTCGCAAATTCTTTGCCACATTTTCTTCACTTCTCAAACCTCCTCCTCCTGCTCCTTCTTCCATCTGCTCTGAAGATTTTGCCTCCCTCTTTGACTAAAAAAAGCTGACAAGATCAGGCAATCATTCCCTGCATTCATCACATCTCTCAAACTACCATCTACGTACTTGCTTTTCCGCTATTTCCACTAATGAAGTTCTTCAGTGCCTGAGATCCTGCAACTCTACCACATCACCACTTGATCCAATCTCAGCTCCAATGCTTTTGATCATATCTATGGATCAAGAGAAATTGCACCTATAGTTGTTACTAAAGAGTTTCATACATCCAAAAGAGCAATATGAAACTCTAATTCGTTTTTAAGCAGCTTTTATAATCTCATGCCAGATATGATCTATACCAGATCTTCCTAATTTCACTCACCAAACCTGAAATGACCTTGAGAGGTAGGAGACCTGAGCCCTGAGGAACACCACTTGTTTTCTTCTGCTGCTGTTATGCTGATGATACTCTTATATATCTTCTCCTTTCCTCCTAATCTCAGATCTCAACCCCAGATCTCTGAATGACATGTTCTCCTTGGTGACAGGACATCACCTGAAGCTAAAACCAAACAAAGCAGACCTCTTGTACATCCCAAGTGATGCCTCCCCAAGAGTTGACCTTGGTATCACTTTTGAAAATGCAGTCACCACTCCCACCCCAGAAGCACAACATTTTGGTGTCATATTGTATTAGGATCTCTCATTTTCATCTCACATTAGTAATTTCTCCCAAACTTGCAGGTACCTTCTTTATGACATCAGGAGAATTCATCCTTTCCTCACTTGTCATCTCAAGCCTGGGCTACTGCAGTGCACTTCTGGCTGGCTTTCCAGCTGATTCAGAATGCAACAGCACATCTGGTCTTCATTCATTCTTTCATTTTCTGTAACCGCTTAATCCTTACTAGGGTCATGAGTACCTGGAGCTTATCCTGGGGTCAACGGGTGCGAGGCAGGGACTCACCCTGCGCGGGGAGCTAGCCCACTGCAGGGCTCGTACGCACACACATACCATTCACTCACACCTATGGTCAATTTACAATCTGCAATTCACCTGACACGCATGTCTTAGGACTGTGGCAGAAACCAGAAAAAACATGAGGAGAACATGCAAACTCTGCACACACAAGGCCAGGACCTGGATTTGAACCCTGAATTGACCTTTCCTATGGCTGCTCACATGAGATTTAAAACTCTAAAAGTCACCTAAAAAGCCAGTATTTGTCCAGCTCTGTCTTATCAGCCAGGATTTATCAGATTGGAGGTCACAGCTCACCCTGTTAAAGCAGCCAACCAGCCATATCTTCTTGGTTTTAGCACCTAAGTGGTGGAACAAACCTCCTCTGACCATCAGCACTGCTGAAGCCCTTGCTGTCCTCAGACTCTGACGAGACTGAACACTGGACATGAGTGTTTGTCAAATGCTGTAAATGTAAATGTAAACAATTATAAATGGGCAATTTGATATAAATAGTTGAGGTACTTAAATAAAATCACAAAAAATGTACTCAAAGTGTAAAACATGTGTTTCCCTGTAATGCCATTATACATTCCATGGAGCCAATAAAGCTAATGGGATGTTTTGCGAGTGTTTTGGTGCGGTGCGGCAGTCATGTTAACGACTCAGGTTTAAAAGGACATTCTCCACAAACTTACAATTAGTGCAGCCCACAAAAACACATTGGGTAAACACTGATGTACAAGTGCCAGTTTCAGCAGGAATGACAGTGGAGCTCTTTATAGCTTGTACTCTCTATTTGTAGGCAGGCAACTGGTATTCACAGCATTTATCCTGGTCCGCTCACAGTCTGGTTCATAGTTTTTATTTATTTGACTAAATCTATTTTTCAATAGCTGTTATAGCTGACATCAGTGTTTTGA
>JBBPDH010000018.1:8886597-8899794 GCA_037974565.1 Clupeocharax schoutedeni
ACTGAATAGACTGAAGGGCAGATGTGTTTAGTGTTTAACTGAACAGGGTGGATGCTAGAGCAACTATCTGATGTTGTGATTTGATCAAATAAAGTGACCTGCAAGTAGCTGGTTTTTTTTTTGTTTTTTTTTTTTTTACAAAATTTGATACAATTTCTGACAAATCGCTCACAGCAATCAAGCAAATAACTTACCTGAAAACTCTCTTTTCTGTCACACTTTAGAAAAGACATTAATTTGAACTTATGCTCACCTATGCTACTGATCAGAACCAGGATCTGATTTAGGAAGCTCAAGAAGGAGCAAACTGACTTTAGGGTGAAGAGGTGGAAAAAATTATGGGTTAGTTATAAGCAAACTGGTGGGTGCATGACAAGGTATAAGCTGGGTGGTCTGGTCTGAAGTCTGAACTGTAAGTTGCCCCATGTTGTGGCTATGACTTATCTCATTCCCTCACTTCCCTAGTAATGCATTATTTTGATGTCAGGAGTGAGGCCTTTTCAAACACTGGGATAGGTATTTTTTAGATTTAGATGACATCAGTATTAGTAGCAGGACTCATGGCAAAATAAAAACCTTAGGAGCCAATATTTGGGAGCCAAATCATTATTTTAGGAGAATGATTTATATCAAATGTGATATAAATACACATTTTTAAAACATAGTAAAACTATGTGTATCTCGTGTACTTATTGTTTATTTTTTGTATTTTAGAATGCGCTCTGCAGTGGGTTACCAGGTCTGGCAAATTGTTACAAAGAAAACTGTTAACACTGCTGTCAGTTGCGAACGAATCAATTCTTTGATTAAATTTGGGCACACACATAGAATATCACTAGACTGACCACAGACAATAAAATGGTTATATTTTTTGTCACAGTCTTATTGTGTTTTCATCAAAAAAACACGTCTACCTGTAATACTTTGGCCATGCGCTGCCGGATCGTGTGAAATGGGAACACAGGAAATGTGGCATCTACCCTGTCTGTCTGTGCCATCTGGAGCCCTGAGTAGCAAAACATCTAAATGTAGTAAGGAATTAGAAGTCTGCGACATTTAGACATTCACTTTCATGTAAACCAAGTCTGCCACAGTGCTTGGATTCAATATAAACAAATTTATGTAAATCATGCCATGGTTGGTAACATGAGCCTGGGATTTTCCGATGGCATTACTTATTAAATATCATTAAAGACAGCCTAAACATGGACAGTTCTAGGCAAAGACGCCTTGGCAAGATATATCTGACTCTTTCTGAAGTCTTCATTTCTTCCCCCTGTGTAATGAATATTGTTATTATTTAGACGGTGAGATTAGCTCTGCTTTGGGGCCTACATGAGAGAGTCATGAGGTCATCCCTAAAGGGCGAGAAAACAAAGCGTCTTCCTTTCACGGTTTGTTTGTTGTTGGTGTAGCTGGCATGTGTTGAGATGGTAACTATATGTGAGGTCACAACCTTGGTGCCACCAGCAAAGGTTTCTGGTTACTGTGACCTCCTACCCTTCCCCCATCTCACCCCAGATAACCATCTCAGACCCATCAGCTTTGCTCCTTAAAAGCATCCTTCCCATCCACACAAAACAAATAAAATATCCCCCTTCCTCAAGAAAAACTACCATAGAAATAACATGATACACTCTTAAAAGCTGTAATAAGACACACCCACATACATCTGGACCACCTCTGCTCAATGGGCTGGAAAAAGCAAACCAGGCCTGTTGTCACAGATAGCCTTTTAAAAGCAATCAAGAGACCAGTGGTGAACTCCAGAAAAGATCTGCTCACCCCAAATCTGGGCCGAAGCCCACGCTCCGTCAGTCCCAATTAGTGGCTGTTTCATCTTCTGGTAAGGACGTCCTCTGTGATACAGGAATGGGATGGTATTTTTGGCTGACGTTTGTAAGATAGGCGAAGTCAACAGGCAATGGTTGTTTCATGCTTGTGCTAATCCTGAAGAGAGGGAGACTGGCAGGGCTCTTTGTGGGCATTCTTTCTCAGATTGCTGATACTGGTGGCAGTCAGGAAGCATTAGCGGTTTAGAGTCAGAGAGAGAAAGGGAGAGAGAGAGAGAGAGAGAGAGAGACCACTACACATTAATGTTAAAGTTGAAGTTCAGGTAAAGTTGAAGCTTTGTTTTACCTTCTCCCACAAAGTTTTTGTTATGATCCCAGAAATATGCTTAACTATTTACCCACTGCTTTGATCATTTTGTCTTTGAGTAATTATGTAATTAGTTTGATTACTTATTAACTGATGTAGTTCTTCTGTTAACTGCCACCTTCCCACTAACCCATATCATCATGGGACAGGGGAAGAACAAGCTAGTGAACCTGGGACAAAATTAAAAATGCATTTCCAAACACCCAGAATAGGGTTAAAGTCATCACATACTTTAGTAGTGATATATTTTAACAATTATACCACAGTGCAATACAATACATGTACAGTACAATGTCATTTTAGAAATACATTTAATGTAGATTTTGAATTATTCATATGTGTAGTATAACTATAGAACATCTTGTGTGTCAGTATAAGTAGTATAGGTACAATAGATTCCATGTCTATAACATCACAGGTTCTAAATACAGTATGCGTATAGTGAAAAACCTTGATTCCTTTCAAACCTGCCGTCTGTGAGTACAGGGGAGTGTGACATCCGGGCAGTTAGGGCGCAGCGGGTAGCAAACAGTGGAGGCTCATTCCATTCAGATTGCCTTGCTAGCTGCACCAATACATAAACAGTCCAAGACAAGGACGAGGGATTGATGCAGAGGACAGAAAAAAAAATGCATATAATATCTGTCATTTCTGTGAATTTGCAGGGGTTTCCACAATTTTTAGTTCAGTTCTCAGAAAAAATCTCAGAGACACCGAATTCGTGACTGCCAAAGCATGATTAAGCGGGGGTTTACAGTATTACAAACTAACATCGGCACAAGCTCACTTACACTGTTTGATTGAAGGGACTTAAAAACACAACCAATTTCATATTTAGTTATCACTTAAATTACTTGGGGCAGCTGGTAGCCTAGTGGTTAGGGCATTTGTCCTGAGATCAGAAAGTCGAGGTTCGATTCCCAAGACCGCTAGGCACAGCTGAGGTACCCTGAGCTAGGTACCGTCCCAACGCACTGCCCCCCGGGCGCCGTGTTCCTGGCTGCCCCCTGCTTCACTTGGTGAATGGGTTAAATACAGAGGTTGAATTTCGTGCTGTTCACACTGTGTGCTGTGGTGTGTTCACGTATGACCGAATACACTTAAGGTGCCATAAGTTGTTTCAATTTTGGATATTTTGGATATATTGAAGTATGCATATTTATATTACAAGCATGGATTTTCATTTTGCAACAAAATACTAGCATTATTTTTGTAATCATCCTCCTTACTGTTAATAGCGGCAATAATAGAAAGCACTGAAACAGAAAATGCAGACATCCACAAAAAGCCTAGTGGGGAAACAGGCTGCTCTACTAAAGGAAGATGTTTTTTGGATAATCTCAGCTTTTCTCCGCTGGTCACAACTTCAACAGTGCATCTGAATGATTTATAAAGGTCATCATTTAAAAAACAGGCCTTGATGCTTCAGATTATTGCTTTCAGGGAGAATAACCGCTATGCTGATAAATTTGGTTTATCGCCGATGGCACTTTTTTCATACTCATACATTTCTCGGACATGTCATTTAACAGTATTTGTAATGCTGGCATTTATTAGCTTTTTATCTGTGCAAACGTCGTACAAGTTACTTTTCAAGATGTCCAAGGCTTGGGTTAGAGTTACTGTCCCGCTTCAGAGGTTTTATTCTGTAACCAGATCTCACAACAGTGATAAGACAAAACTATGACATCATCCAATACTGGAAAGCAGTCATTTTGATTGGTGGTAATAAAAAACAGCTTTTCTCCACCAGTCTTCATCTGACACTTACAGAGTCAGTGGTTTCACCTCTAGAAAGATGGCAAAACATTCAGGCAGCTGTCAATAAAACACATGTTCAGAGGAAGCTTACAGGCCAGACTAGTCATCCTGCCACATATCTGAGTGTCTACAAGATGCTTAAAAGTTGTTTTTGTTCTTAAGTGCTAAAAAAGAAAATGTGCGACTTCCATGTTATTCAGCAATACAGGTGTCCTGTCCTGTTAAATCTATTAAATTCCATGTAAATCTCCTATAAATCTTGAGAGCCAGTAAATCCTACAAGATGCGTACTAGCATGAATACAAACGGTCTTAGAAGGGATGTCACCAAAGAGCTCCAACACTTATAGTGATTTGGTTACAGTGATGGACATATGGAATAATCTGGCAAATCTTTAATTATTAACTTAATAGCTAACACTAGGTTGCCATGTTGACATGAAAGGACATACTGCATTTTGTATTTGTGAACACATTCTTATACCATGTTCACCTAATTTCACCATTTTTAGAGAGTGTGAAATGATATAAAAGCGCTACTACTAGCGCCTGACATATTGGAAACGCCTGACATATTGGAAATTCTAAAATAACATTGAAACCATTAATTGTTTGCTTCAGTTTACCTTACCGGGTGTATTTAATACTGAGTATTACTCACGTGCAGTAGGGGTGGCAAGATTCCACTAATTTGTCCCTCATTAAATGGGCACACTTTTAAAATGCCCATTTAATGAGGGACAATTCCTCATAAGTTCTAAAGTGAAAACCAGTAGTTGAAAATGTTGCAACATTAACTGCTCAATGAAAGAACTCCAAATGGTGTGCTGTTATAGCATGGCTGTCTGCATAGGTGCATGTATATGTGTATGGGAAACAGGAAGGAGAGTGGAATAAATAAATGAAAAATACAAAAAAAAAGAAAGAAAAGCAATGTTTAATAACAATAAACTTTTATTGTGAATATATTATATATTTGCACAAGAATTAACACATCTGAATTCATTACAAACTTTTTTTGAATGATTTTTCGTTTGTCTTCTTTAATAACATTGTACAAATGTATACAAAATGATTTTTTTTTCAAGCTTGTCAATTGCCCCAAAAGACTAAACCATTGTAGAGCGCAACCTGAAGGATAGGTGGGGCTACATATGCACAGGCCACACCCCCCCCCTCCCCCTCCCCACCAGCAAACACACATTAAGAGCGACTTCAAGAAACACTCTAGAAAGAAAGCATGGTCTCAGAGAAACCCTCCTGGGACATCGAGCATTATCAGCACCAGCGGTACGTTCCAGAGCATGGACACACAACAGCCCGACAGGACAGCGCAGTAGCTGACAGCAGCATTCAGGAAACACTCACACGCACAACCCAAAAATAAAAGAAAAACAAACAAAACAAACAAACATACATACATCTACGTATCCCACTTTACATAAGGGGCCTCGGATGCTTGTGTGCAGATACATTTAATAATACATGCAAGTTCACAGTGTTACACAGTACCTCTTTCTTTCTGAGCGGGAGTGAATTGTGGATGTACTCTGTAACAGCAGGAACACGTCCAGTAAGCTCATTTGTCGTTTCCTCTTATGTGAAGTGGAATTCTGCTGTGGAAACCCAGGAATTCCTACATATCCTGATAAATATTCTTTCCTCTGCATAAGTGACATTTATCATAAAAGAGAAATTGCGCTTCTTCAGAGCTTGCTCAATATGATCTCAGAATGAAACTGTTTTTGAATAAGAAGCATTTGAATAAAAGTTGTTTTGGAAAAATGATACTAATGCCAGGCCTGGAGAATGTGCTCTTACAGTACAATAGGAAAACAATGAAATCCCCGCATGAGCTTTTATTTGTGCTCATAACACAAAGCATACAGGCACTGCAAAAACGTCCACTTCAAGCTTCACCATAGATGTCACTGATCTGTGATTTGGTTTGTGAAAGGTGTTATTTTTTTTTAGATTTCTGGACACAACAGAAGATGTACTACCACACACAGTGAAGGACAAACATCGCATTGTCCATATACATTCCATTAGGTTAGCCTATATACATAGAGTTTGGACAGGGCACCAAGGAGTGTCTGCTTTGCTCTCCGTGGCTCGGACCACACGTCCTCTTAAAGTGAGGCATTTGGATGCAGACATTCACCACAGGCCTGAGACGAGAAATCTAGACCTACAAATCCTCCAAAAAGCCTTTTGGAGATTCATAAGAGCGATGCATATATGATGCTACATGATAGAGCAGACGCATTAGGTGATGAGTGTGTTCATGGGAAACAGTCTGACGAGCTTGTCCAAGTTTGCAGCGTCTCCACCCGCCCACACACGCCCTCCTACTATGCTACAGATTCACAAAAAGTACATTTCAAAACGCCGTATTTCAAACACATTTGGCAATCACTTTGACACGTGAACTTTTCACCTGAAACATTCGGCATTGTTTAACGTCATTAGTGTGACAAAACCACAGCTTCAGCACAGCCTCCACGAATGTGTCTAACCGAAATAAAAACAGCTACAGATCTATTAGTCCAGCACATTCAAGCGCTTGTATGTGGACGCTGTAGGAAAGTTTGCAGGAACTCCATTTAATGCTGCTGCTGGCAGTAATATTTTCTATGGTTAAAATTGGCAGGGCTTTCAAACAAACATTGCACACTCTTGAAGGAATCTCCAATTGGGAGCTTATTCTGCGATGATATGGTCTCAGAGGGTTGAAATGATAATCGGCTATTGTCTTAGCATCTGCTGTTTTGATAAAGAAATGTTTATATCCATTTCAGTCTACTTTTAAATAAATAAGACTATGCAATAAATGATTAAATCTGTAGAAAAACTCTGAAGTGTCCCTTCTGGACATGAGAAACCGGACGTTGTTCAGCGTTTGGCACGTTAACTGCATTTCACATAAGGAAAGCGATTCACGTGTCTGCGGTAATGGACATCCATATGATATCATGGTAAACTCATGTTGGAACAAGCTCTAGTAGATCAAGTATCTGGATGACAGACAGTAAAACACACAATAGCCCAGTAGCTGGCCAGGAGACTGGACAAAAAAGAAGAAAAAGAAAAAGAGCAGCATATTTCATTTAGCCAGGGGACTTGTGGATTTGTTTGACTTCTGCCAGAATAAAGTTTTTTTTTTCAGAATCCTGTTCAAGATATTCATTCAAATTACTCTGTTTATGTGCAATGTGTTTACATACAAAAACCTCCCACACTGAGTCAGGGTAAAACGTGGCACCTAACACTACTTAATTCAAAACTGTCGGACATTCAGATCTTGGTCAAACCATCTGTAAGCTTCAAACAAGTGCAGCAGTAACAGGCAAAAAGAAAAACAGCACAAAAAACCCCAGACTAACTTAAAATACTGCTACATTTACTTGGAACATCACTCTCTTTCTCTCTAAGCATGGCAGTATGAGAGCCCCAGCATTCATTTTTTTCAGTGACTTCAAAGGACAATTGAAGGACATCACCAAAAAAGCCCAAAAGACAAGAGAAATGCAGCTCTTTCAGTAGAATAATAGTCTTTTCACTCTTTTCAGAGGACCTGAAGTGCCTGAGTGGAACTCAATCGTGTCTGAGTATGAAGCTGACCCAGTTAACTATGATCTCTTGACTAGAACAACCTCTCTTCTTCTCTCTTGCTCTCTCTCCCTTTCTGTGTCCTGGCTTGGACGGGGGAGGCCACTGAGAAGGGCCTTTCACTGCGGACACACTCTGCTTCTCGTCTCTGGCACTAGAAATGCATGTACTTTGTTGGGATGTGTGTGTCACAGTTTGTGTATTTCTGAAGATGACCAAGTCTGAGTAACTGTCGTTCATGTCTTTGCTCCTATTCATTCAGAACTGTGTCCGGCATGTGTTGGTAGCAGCTGGTCATGTGTGAAAAATCCAGTTGTGTATGTGCTGGTTAACTGTGTCTATGTCAGTCTGTGATTGTGTGGTGGTCATTCAGGTCGTGGACTCGTCAGGATGAGCAGCTACTGGGTCCAGTAAGCAGCCAGAGAAGCAACAGCTGAAGAGCCATCACATGTAAGAGAGAGGGAGTCAAACTCCAGCCGCCACCACAGTCAGACACATCCTCCTGCAGCCAACATGGCGATATTAGAATATTATATATTCACACACACACACACACACACACATATATATATACACATATGCATCAACATATCCATTTGCATTTTGTAACAGCATTTGGGAGGAAATGACTATATCTGTGCTGTACATCCATGCAAAATCTACTTTTGTATACAGATACATACAGTGTACATGCTGATGTGTGAGTCTGTGTGTGTGTCCATGTGTGTGTATTAGCATGAGGAAAGGGAGGCTTGTCATCAGTGCTGGCCGTCCTCAAAAGAGCGGAAACACATCTGGAACTTCCTATGTTTATTTCCCTGAAAATCTCTCAGGGCAAGAACAGAAACTCCACTTCCTATGGCCAAAGCAGAGGCCGTGGCGTCCTCATTCTCCGTCTCTCTACCTTCACAGTGGACCAACTGCAGGGGACAGCCTGACCCATTTGTGGCCATTCACTTCTCCTTTGATATATTAATGCATAAGCTCCCTGCTCATGGCTGTGCTGTGCTTTATAAACTGTAGGACATGTCCTGTATGTCGGAGGTGCTGTATTTAATGAGGACACTACTAATGAGGTAGAATGAAGCAAACGAAACTGACCATCAAACACAAAAGAGAAACAGGAGCAACATGACGAGAGGAGCTGAAGCCAAGGCAGAAGATGCACTGATTGGACACAAAGGCTCATCCTGAAAATGATGAATACGATAAGCAGCCGGTGGTGGAGCACAAGCACAAGTCAAAAAGAACAGAAATGAGATGAAAGAAAGTCACACAGTTGCTAACAGAGTCAGCAAGGCTTCTTCCAGCTTAATATTCAGCAAGAAAAAGTGCATGTCAGTAAAAGGCCATTATATACAAATGCCATTAGAACAGTATAAAATATTTTTTTAATGAAACAATACATACATATATATATATATGTGTGTGTGTGTGTGTGTGTGTATTCTTTTTTTATATGATTATGTGGTTATTTATAGACAGACTTGGACAGTGCTGTTAACTTTGGCCCTTTAGTGAATGCGTTACTAAAACAAGGACAAGGCTAACAAAAATAACTATAATTCATGCCTTCTGTCTCGTGACTGTTGTGGTATGTGTTTAACTTACATCAGCGTTGTTGTCAAAGCAGACATCTGGGCCTTTCCTGTAGCGTGGATTGTGGGCCAGTATACAGGGATCTGGTCCAGTGGCTGATTATAAACCATTAAGGAAGAAAAAAACATCCTTCAAAACAAACTGTATCTCACTGTCTGCACACTACTTCACTGCTATTTTCTGCATCTGATTCCCTTCATTTCCGTAGGACTGTTGAGGAGGGGTGTTTGGACTGAGGAGAAATAATAAAGCTGTATGTGTAATGTAGGGTTCTTCCACTCCTGTGTCTAGTCATCTTCCCCTGTTCACCTTGCTGTAGGGATGAAGAGTTTCTTAAATTGCTCATGAATCAAATAAATTGCACAAACTCAGTAATCATACATTAAGTAATTCTACTGCCTTCTTGAATTTAGTTGTCAAGAGGATGAGGTCATATAGACAACAATGACTTTTCAAAAACATACATAAAAACGTGTTTCCTCAAGAGACAGTTAACAGTCACATGATTCTTAATCAGGACTAAACCATCGCTTAAAATGTCTGTCTAGCTCAATCATTGAGATGAAGAAACACAGTCACTCAGAGTGGTTTAATGCCAAATGGGTAATTGCAGAGAAGCTTAACAACTCTTCAGCACTCTTGTTGTGACTGGAACCAGGGGTCGTAACAGCTAATATAGCCATATTGCAAATATAGCCTTTTTATTCGCTATCCAAAAAGACCCATGCACCTACAAATGAGTTTCTAAATCAGAGTCAGTATCATATGTAAAGTGGAAAAAGATAAAGTAGTCATAAATGAAAAATAATGGTTTCAAAGCTTTCTTTAGGTACAATTTTGACTTGGAGGCCCCTGGATGGACCTCTTTACACTGATGTTCCTCTAGGATGAATTCCACTTCAAAGCCTTTGGACTGGTTAGCCAATTTACTATGCTGAAATTCTGCAGAAGAGTTCCCTGTAACATACAACAGAAATATTTAACTAGCGTACCACTCACTGATTCCTAATTAGTTTGGCTCCTGGAAATTAGTCTACACATATTTATTTAATCCTTAATCTTATCCGCCTCAAGCTGACATTAGAAGTTTACAAATCATTAAAAACTGGCCCGTGTGAGGGCCTGGTATCAACACAGGCTGCATTTTCCTGTATGTGTTAGAGTAAGCAAACCATCACTTGGAAACCTGCTGTACTAAATGCCAGCAACTGTGACTCATTCTTAAGAAAATTTCTCAAACTTTGTAGTCATACAGATGTCCAACTTCCGAAACACTTTTCGCATCCATACTGCTTCATGAAGCCAAGTATTCTAAGTAACACGTGGTACTGTACAACAGGCAGAAAGCTGCTGTCTCTGGGGGCCTCAGAGTTTATACAGAAAACAGCCTTTCTACAGATATCACAGAAGGATACAGGGCTGCTCAGCCTGTCTCAGTGGTTTGGTGTCACAGGAGAGGCAGGTGCTCCTTGCATCAGTGATCAGAAACACCAGGTTAGTGCTCGGGAGCTTTTCCGCACGGTACATTCTGGAAAAGCATGACATGCACAGAAACAAAAGTACAGTCGTGATTCAGGCAGAGAAGTGAGAAAATCCAGAAAAAAAAAGAAAAACAACTGTCTTCCAGTGTCATGGTCCAGATGCCAACAGTCTTAAGCATGGAAATGTAATAAGCTTGTGCAAATCTCATCAGTAAGCTGCTGACTGGTGAATATATACAGAGCTTTTGTCAGCGTAATTCTTTGTTAAACAAGTCATTACTGGTTGTGTTATGAGCTCTCTTCATGCTAACACACTGGACATGTGCTAAAGTCTTCAGCGGAGGTAATCTTAGATCAGCATGTTCTGCTGGAAAGCAGGACTGGTTTGCGGCTTGTTACACGCTGTCAGCGCCGAACGGCTTTCTGGGCAGGCACCAGTGTTTCTTTTTACAACATCCCTCTCCGCTTTCTCTCTGCTGTCCCTGAGTGAGTCATGACTTTGTAGTGCCGTGTGTGGAGAAACTAACAGTGTGCGTGAAAGCCCTCCATTACACCTCACCTGCTCCCTCAGTAATAACTGACTGTTTACTGCAGCTGAGCAGCTCAGAAGGGAGCACAACGGACCTCTGATCTTAGTAGCCACAGGGTCACACACACACACACACACAGGTTTTTTTTTATACAATGTCAGGACGTGGGGTCATAAATATACCCCATATGTGTTATATATATATCACAGTTACAGGGACAATGCCTTTTTGCCTATCTGTGTTGTGCAATTTTTAATAATTCTTTTACATTAAAGAAAAAAAAAGCGGCATGTTTGATAAGCACCTTCAGCATGTGAATATATAGTCAACCCTGACCCTGTTGGTTAGCTTTGTTTTGTTGTATTTTTCTAGTATTATAGTCAGAAAACAAAAATAAAATATACATAACAAGTACACATATAAAAATGCAAAACTTGAATGCATTTACAAAGACACCTGCAGCATAGACACACACACAAACACACACACACGCACACACACACATACACACACACACACAAGCACGACCTTATCAGAGGAAAGAAAGGAACGTTACGTATCCTGCCATCTAAATAAGGGTGCTCCATGCTCAGAAGCACACTCGTGCCTGCGTGGCCGCTGAAGAATGCTTTATTCCTGAGAGCAGGAAAGGCTGAGAGAAAGGGAGGGAGTGTGCTTCAGCTGCACTTAGATAACCTGATCTCCTGCATATGAAAGCCTAACCACAGCATGTAAGAGGTTGGGGCTTTTTTCCTCTGTTTTAACTGAAGTTGTGTACCCCAGGGTACACAGCGCTTTGGAAATGACTAACATACTTTGTGGAATGTCTACCTGCAAGACCTCTAGCTACAATTACGTTTAACCCTCTTAGACTCCAGACTTATTATTTAGTTATTAACCCTCATTAACCTCCAAGTTGACAGGTCCAGGTGCCTACTACTCAGTCCTAAATGACTTAGTACTGTCTCCCATATAGTTCCTAAATAGTAAAGTTTAAAGGGTTAAGACCTACAATCGTAACTACTGTAAATGATTCTGTAACTACTATGAAAATAATAATGTAAGTGATGTAGTTATGCCGTGAGGAGACAACTGAGGCATGGTCCCTCAAACAGGCCCTTAGGGTTAAAAATCATCATTTCGTTTTTCTATTTGAAATTCAGATTTCCAAGCTCTTTTCCATCTTTTTCTTCGCAGGTTTCCTCCACATCTCTGGGTGGTGCATTCCTCAGGCCTGGATGGGGGGCACTGATATGTGTGTGAGAGGCCGAGATTAAATTACACGCTCTGAAGGAGCGGCCCACAGTCCTGCGATCGCACAAATGGATTTCTCTTTATGGCTCTCGTTAAACTTTACATGTCTAAAGTAGTTAACATAGAAGAAAAACTATCGTCCGCAGAGTCGCACGTGGGGCTCGTAAAGGCCCGCTGCTCGCGCCGAGCTGAACCCTCCAGACGCCTCTCACTTTACCGGGGCCCTGTCACAGCGGCCCACAGCAGGATTTACAGCCGGCGGGATGTCGGACACATCAATGGAACGAGGGCTCGGACATAGAGAGAGAGAGGAAAAGAGGGGGGCTCAGTGAGCTGAGTACGGGAAGAGAGAGGCAAGAAGAGCAGGAAAACCGCCCTGCTCCAAAGCACTCCACTGAGAGACGACTAACTGGGATGAGCAATTATCCAGGAAAGATTTGGTGTGTGTGTGTGGAGGGGGGGGCGAGTGACCTCATCTCAAAATGCACATACACACACACAAAGGACAAAGGATCATAGACAAAAAGAGATACTTATGCTGAGGCCTCACCTTGAGCAGTTTCCACAGTCCAGTACACCTTGGAACGACCTGTTATCATTGTCAAAGAAATACTGAGTCTGCTCGGTTATACAGCTCTCTTTGGAATACGCATCCGAAAGGTCCTCTTCTGTGTAGGCTGGAAAATACATAAACTGATACACTGAGTACACAAAGGCAACTTAGCTCATACCTTTATTCTGTGGCCTTTTTATTATGGAAAAAAAAACGGCAATCCCATAAGAGACTGTTCAAGATCTTCA
>JBBPDH010000018.1:8904213-8915971 GCA_037974565.1 Clupeocharax schoutedeni
GCTGGACTCCCTGCTCTCTTTTTTGGTGGGGGGGTGTAGAAAAGAACACAGGTGGGCGCGCACACACACACACACACACACACACACACACACACACACACACACACACACACACACACACTCAGTAAATACATGAAGGTCCAGAGCAAGAGGCCATTATTTGGCTGATCAGTAAAGTGATTGCAGATTAGGACTTATACTGCCAAAGGTGCACATAACCTTCACAGAGGATTTGGGTTAGGATTTCAGTGTCTGCTTTATAAATCAGCATAAAATCTCAGAAAACGAGGCTTAACGCATCCTTGCACTCTTGTTTCTAGGCTTGGACTTTTGAGCCATGTGTTGCAATGTGTGTGTGTATGTGTGTGTGATCGCTCCAGACCACACATGCATGCAGGTGAGGAATATCCATTCAGTGGAAATCCCCAAGTAATATAGGCTTTCTTGGAAGGAGATAAGTGTGTGTGTGTGTGTGTGCATATGTGAGCATGTGTGCGTGTACACACATGCAACCATCAAATAGAAGAACAGCTGTGGTCTTACAGCAGCACGGCAAAAAGATGGAAAACCTACCCAAGGAGTGGTCCAATGTGGTACACAAAGAAATTCAAACGTACAATGCAGTAAACCTGAAGTGTGTGTGGGGGTCCCTTACTGTTGACATAGGGGGCAGTAAAGATGTATATGTCATTGTCTAAACTCCTCTTGTAAAAGCTGGAATCGTAGGTTTCTGCATTTTCAGCCCACTCCTCCCCACAACTGAGAGAGAGAAAGAGACAGAGAGAGAGAGAGAGAGAGAGAAATGGGTAGGCAGACTGATAGACAGAGAGCATACCACAGTAATTAAATGTCTAAATTTAGAAAGATTTCATAAATTGTGCTCTATTCGAGATATCTGAAATCATGTGTAAAACATTCAAAATGACATATAATTGATTTTAGGATGTGATAATCAAGCATAATTATAACCCAAAGCCAAATTTCGTCACACCCAAAACAATGTATCTGGACCAAGCCACAATGATTAATTATAGCCTGACAAACTATTCTCAGCAGAGCCGTGTTTATTACTCCATTTGTCTCAGGGCAACTTACATGACAGTTAAAGTGACTCAAAACACGGTGAGGACTGCTCTAAAACATGTAAATCACTGAAACAGCTTCATGAAGTCAAACTCTGTTAAAGAGTACAGCTAATAAGAGAGAGAGAGAGAGGGGCCATGGCAAACTACCATGTGGAGCATGGCTCTCATGGATTCTGTACTATAAATTCTTTGCCACTTTCTGTCTTGTTCTCAAAATAGAACCACTGGCTGTTTTAGGTACACCTCTGTTTTCTCTATACTCAGCGTCATACTGGCGCACATTGGTGCACATTCACGATTATACACTGTAGTACACTACTTTTCCGCATTATGTGTAGCTCCACAGGCATTTAAGCGTTGCTGTGTGATCCACTCTGTGCAGCGCGCACACACACACACACACACACACACACACACACACACACACACACACACACGTCACAACCATGTCAGTGTCACTGCTGTGCAGAAAATGATCCACTGGCGAGGCAATACCTTCTCACTGGTGGTCCAGACCACAAATGAAGTGGGTGTTTAAAACTGAAGAGAAATAGATGGACTACATAATTATAAACTATGTGTACCTACACGATAAGTGAGGCTGATACAATGGATAAAGAATGCAGATACAAGGTAGGTGTAACTGACATTTAAGTGACCAGTGAGTATCTGTGAGCATATAGAAAGGAAAATACATCACCATGCCACACACTCTCAAACCAAATCAAGCATGTAGACAGAGGAGACTAAAATGAATAAATGTCCGGATTATATCCTTTACCTTTTGGGGAAAACCCGAGTAATGCCACCATCAGTAGCCACAAACCTGGCTAACACTCCTTCTCTGCAACATAACAAAAATAACCTTTATTTTTTACAAAACACTACTGAGTCACAATTTGAGGAAGCTCACCCACACAAGATGCTTGGGAGTCTTGTGACATTAAGGCTGGTCATCAAGTGATTTACAATGAAATTACTGCATTGAGAGTGACTAGTGTGGAGAAACAACAAAAAACACTGTGTCCAATCAGTAAAATGACGCAAAATGTTACACTCATTCCTCACAATGACATATACTGGGTTTTTTACTGCTTCAGGAAAAAAAAAAAAAAATCTCCCGCATATTGTACAGATTAAAATAGTTCCCTCCACCCAGATGGTCGTCTTCTTTGATGCAAGTATTTAATAGTGATGGACAAAATAGTTTAGAGCTTTAGAAGAAGAGAGAGTGTTCTAATTTGCAGCAGAATGATGTTAAATGGAGCTTTACGCTCTCCCCACAGTGTTTGATGTATTGCCTACACGATTTTCACACTCTAAGAAGTTTGTTAATCAAAAGTTACATTTTTTAAAATTCAAGAACTGACACACTTGAGCTCTTTGGCAACACATTTATAAAGTGATTTACAGAGTGTGTGTGGCGGCAGTGTGACTAACTTACACAGGCTGCTCCTTCCAGAGTTTCACCAGGTCAGCCGTAAGCCCCGCATCCAGCAACAGCCTGTTCACCAGAGTCACGTTACCTGAGAAAGACATGTGTGGAAACTGTTAAGAGAGTTTGTGTGGTGTCTAGATTTACCTGAACTAGCTACATTACATACACTATATGGACAAATGTATTGGGATGTTGAATGTGAAGGTCTGGCTTGAGGTCAGGGCTCTGTGTGGACCAGTTAACTTCTCCCCACACTGAACTCATCCATCCATGTCTTTATGGAGCTTGCTTTGTGCACTGGGACACCGTCATGCAGGAATAGAAAAGGTTTTTCCCAAAACTGTGCCCACAAAGTTGGAAGCATGGCGTTATCCAAAATGTCTTGGTATGCTGAAGCATTAAGATGTGTTTAAGATTTATTTCACCAATAGATTTAATGTAAAATCAACAGGTGAAAGCTAAAAATGAGTAAAGACATACGTGTGTGTATGTGTGTATCTATGTAGTGCTTATGACACGGCATATGAGTAGGTAAGTAGTGACTCATTATAAAGCCCTGTCACCACCAGACCACACTAATCAATGAAAGAGCCTGATTTCAACTGGTCGACTCAGGGGTCACCTTCATAGAGGGTGAGTAAGACGTCCAATGACATCATCTGAGTGGGAAAGCACCTGAGTCAGTAGCTAAAAGAGAGCTGAGTCTCAGAGCATGAGATCATCCATCGATTGGAATACTTCAGATCTATATGAAGCCCTCTAAAAGCTCAATGTATCCAAGCTTAGATCATGATTTCAGGGCATGTTTGTGTAAAGGGTGAAGTCATTTAAGCATCAAGGTGAGTGCCGAAGGACAAAGAAGTTTCTTTGGTGTATTTCTTGGGTACATGACTGTATTATGTGTTGTATGTATATACATGACATGGAGTGATATCTACTTCATGTTTAGTATGGCATGTGCAACAAGATTACAATATGCAGTCCTATAGCCAATCAGATTTTTAGTGTGGTGTGAGTATCTCTGTGTGTTTTGACAGTTAATCACATAAACCAACAAATGCAAATTACTGCAGTCAATAATACAGGGGGAAAAGTACTATTTTATCCATGTCATGCAGTCCTAATATATAGAGAGATGACAAATTAAAAGAAAAAATGCAATAAATGTAGAAACATAACAAATGCAGACACTTCCAGATACTGCACTGTGAGCATTTTACATGCTTTTGTAGCATTTATGAAAAATGAGTAGGCCAAGCTGGTCAAGATGGATCAAAATGGCAAGAAGAGAAGATCTAAATGATTTTGGAAGAGGATTCAACATTGGGACAAGAATGGCAGAAGCATTAGTCACAAAGACTGTTCAACTGGAAAGTGTTTCAATAGGAACAGTGAAGAAAGTGATCTCTGCATTTAGATCTATACGAATCAGGAAAAGGGGTTGTGAATTGTAGATGAAAGCACACATTCAGTGTGACAGACAAAACAAAAGATCAACTGTTCCTCAGGTCTGGACTGAGGACATTATCACATGAAGAGTTAGTCAACTACTGCATAGAGAGAGCCTATAGTTAGGTTGCATTGTATTTCAGTGGTGCAAAAACACAGACACAAGTCTACACAGAGTGATGTGAAAAAGTGAGTTTTTTGTACTATGTTTTCCACAAGCAGACCTAATGCATTTGTGCCCCACAGTGAGGGGTCCAGTGGCTCTGTTATTCTGGGGTGGGCATTTTGCTCGCCACACAGAAGGAGAGGTTACTGAAAATCAGTGCAAATTTATTGTGACTTGTCACATTTATCCTATAATGAAACACTTTTATCCTGAAGGGAGAGGTCTCTACCAGAATGAATTTACCAACACCACACACCACAGAGCATCACTGAATGGTCTGATAAGCGTGAAAATTTGGTAAACCATAATCTATAGGCTTTGCAGAACCAGATCTCAACCCATTTGAAAAACGTTTGAGAGAATTTTGTCAGACATGTTAGATAATGCTGCTCACCACCATCATGAAATCAACAACTGAGGGAATTTCACTGGGAGTAATTTTACTCCATTCCTTATAGAATCTATGCCAAGGTGCCTTGAAGATATTCTGGCAGTCTGTAGAAGCCTCACCTCTTACAATAACATGTTGATATTTTCACCTGTCTGTATATCAGTGCATTTTTCTAAGAACTGATCTTTTATTGGTTTCTTCAAGCTTTCTGTTGGTTTATGATAGCTGCTAAGAAATGCACTTACACATGGGGTCATTAGGTGTTCTATTGTCGATGTACTGGTTGAAGTCTATGAGGAACTGGGTGTTGTTGGAAGAGAATTTCAGGTCCTGACAGTATTCCCTATACACAAGCAGAGCAAGACAAAAGCAAAGGTCAGCAGTCAGAGAGAGAACAATATATAATGTGACAATCTTTATCACAGTCTTTGCAATTACAGAAGATTGTGTATCTGAGCCACTAACTCTAAAGTCATTATTGGTGTGCTTTTGAGCATTCGGTCCAATAACAGACAGTTCTTGATTAATATTTCTGATAAATGTAATATAACACACACTCTATCAACCACACTGTGCAGCCCTGATTTGGACGATCATTGTCTGCATCAGTCATAAGATTTATATTCTCTGATGTTCTATTAATTCTGCTCTGTGTGTGTAATTTACACCAGTGGTCCTCCTACTGGTCTTCAGGGACTCCCAGGCGGTTTCCTTTTTTGTGTATCCTTATGTGCTGCTAGTTGGACCAAAAGTGTGCAAAGTATGGCAGTCCCTGAGAACCGGTTTGAGAATTGATTTATGCAATGCATCAGGCCTGTTTCTCTCTTACTGACACTGTAAGGGGGGGTATCAAAAGGTGTGAATTTATGAGCCTTCAAAGACCAACACAGTCTGGACACTGCACATATAAACCTGTCACTGCTAAAAGACTACGGGAGGTCTGTGGCTTTCCCCACGTCTGCGTGTGTGACCTACCTGGGCGCAATAAAGGTGTAGCCGTACTCCTCAAATTTCTCCACTTGTATAGTCTCACAGGCTGCAGAGAAAGTAACAATGGGTTCAGAACGTCAAGTGTCACTGCAATAAAACTCAACACCAACACATAAATACAGAGCACTGTCCAAAATAAACAAATAAATGATCAATAAAATATATACACACAAGAGTTTTAGGACTGCTGGTGTAAGTTACTTTTACAAAATTATGCCTCAAGTAAAGTTACTCAAAACTATTAAGCTAGTCTTAAGCTTAAGCCACTCAAACATAAAACCAGCTTAATATTTTTAAGGAATTTTTAAGTAACTTCACTATTTTTTTTAACATAACTTACTGAAATGTGAAGCAAACTGAGAATATACAGATCATACACATAAAACACAAACATTTGAGGAGAAACATGCAAAAAAAAATTGAAATATTAGTGTCACGCACGTTTCCTTATGACTGTTAATGAAAAACAGTGATTGACTGAAGCACAGAAACATAACTGAAGATAAATATGATAATACAGAAAAAAGACACAAAAATGCCGACGAGAGAGAAAAGCCGTGCGCTGTACTTGCCATTTTGCCCTGTAGTGAAAATCCCATATTTTAAAGGAGAGAGAGAAAGAGAGAGTTATCATCCATACAAAGGCTGACAGCACTTCGAATATGATATTCTTAACACGCCATATCATATAAAACATGCAGGGGCAGATGACACATGAATTGTGCTGGAGATCCCGACTAGCTTAGAAACAAAGCCTGCTCAGAGTTTCTGCTGAGGGGAAGAGGAGCAAAGAGGACCATGTATAATCACCCTTCAGTACACACTGCAACAAAGGGAGAAGACAGGGGATAAAGAGGTCCAAACAAAATGATCAAGCAAAACACAAACACACAAAAATGTAGCCTCATCCGGAAATTTATGAAGCTCAATGTAGTAAATGCCTTACTTGCCCTCCTATGAAAAGTTCTCTATGAGTGACTGAGGTGGCAAAGTGATCTTTAGAAGTACCACCCACATAATTAGAACATGCATGTGATTAAAGACATAAAAGATAACAAGTGAGTAAAACCGTTTCAGCTTCACTGCTGTGGTCTATGGCTCATCAGTACTAATATTAAAATCAGGTAAATGGATGGATGGATGGATGGATGGTTGGATGGATGGATGGATGGATGGACAGACAAATAGACAGACAGGTAGATTAGAGATAGTCTGACAGACAGATTTTGTCTGTAATTTTTTTCATTCTGTTAGATGACAGTATGTCAAGCTCTGTCCGAAGCCACGTGAAGATTATTTGAGATTACTTTCTGAGCCCATGCAGATTTATTTAATCAGACTATTGCTTCAGTCCTACTCTCTCATTACTGTGCTGCTTGATGGGGGCTCAGTTTAGGCAAGGTAAAATGACAAGACACTGTACTCACAATCTGATATAACAGGGTTTTATAAATCCATATGGATGCAGTTTGGTAGGTAATGCTGAGCAGGTGCATGTGTGTATGCCTGTTTATGAGCTCTGACACAGGGGCTGTGGGCATTCTGAAGAGTGTGACACATTATTAGAAATTATAGCCACATTTGTAGTGCATCTGTTGACCTTGCTGTTCATGTAATTACTTCCATGCCTCGTTTTTGTGTTTGCCTGCTGGTGTAGAGAAAAAACGTTCTCCCATTTAGCTCTGTACAAGTCTGAGAAAACATATCATGATTATATTGATACATATTGAAATAGCAATATGCCTTGTAGAAATCCAATGACAAACCCTTAATGTGAATTAACGTGACATGATTAAAGGTCTGCTTTATCTTGACCACAATTATTTACTTTTGTCGGATCATAAGAATGCTTTGATTCATCAAAACTCCCAAAGAAATTCATTTGAAACATCTGAGCTCGGCCAGGATGCCTATAACATTCAAGCATCAGTTGTCACAAAGGGTGCTTTAGTCAATTTTCATGTCCCTCTACCTCGGAAAATGTTATGACAAGATGCTGGCTGGAATAAGCCTTTGTAAATGTTTATGTAGGTTTATATCAGTTGGCATGAAAGGTAGTACTTTAAAGAACTGCATATTGAAAGCATCTTTAGGGAACCAAAGCGGCTCCTTTACAGCACCACTCCAAAGGGCCTTCATTTTTAAAAGTGTGTTGCTGTTACTGTTGGACATTACATAGTACATGCCATGAAGATCAGAGCCCGATGATGACTTTCTGTGAACCTGTTTCTCTCATCATTCCTTCCACACAGCTCCCTAGAGTCACACATCTCTAGATGAGAAGGCCTGAGACTGACTCTCGGCTTTCAGCTCAAAGAAACGAGCCCTGTGGAGCTCCTTCAGCCCACAGTCAGGCTGCTAAAGCATCCAGGAGAGTCAGAGGAGGCATAGAGAGTTGACCCTGTACTGCCCACTCCCTCCTCTCCATCATCCATCTGGACAATGACTCTTTACAACACCATAACTTGTGCCCCACTGAGAAATGGAGAAAGAGAAAAGGGAGAGAGATAAGAGAGAGAGAGAAATTCTGCAACTCACTCTTCAATCAATACTCTCTCTCTCACACACACACATGCGCATACACCCTTACAACTGAACAGCAGGAGACAAATCCAAAGTGAGCTCCCTCTCTTACTTTTTATCTTGGTTCACTTTAAATCTGAGTTGAAAACTGAAAGTTGAAACTAAGGCTGTAATCAATAAAAAAGAGCTTGATGACTCTGAATGGGACTGTGAGTGTTATATGCATGATATGGCTGGCTTGATATTCAGTTTGTGGAAGTTTAATTATTATTAGTACGATACTCAAATATAGCAGGTTCTCACTGTCTTGTACAGGGAACACATTTAAATATGGCATGGAATAGCACAGCCAGGGCAGACAGGAGGCTAAACACATTTCACCAACCGGCCGAAGATCAACTGGCAGTGGAAATTTCAAGAGTACCTGACGTGTCATGAAACGGGTGCGAACGTGCCGCAGCCAATCAAGACATAGGGAGAGTGCTTGCTGCTCAATGTGCCGTCTGGCGTCATAGAACATGATGATGACTTTTTCTGACTTTGGAGAGGCAAGGAAAAACCACCAATGCCACATTTCAAAATCCAGTTATTGTTTTATTCAACTGTTCACACACTGCACCAAACTTGAATTAACCAGGAAAAGGCTTTGTTTGTAATGAAACATACAGATGTTTAGTCCAAGAACTATGTGGTTTAGAGCAATTTGGCTATTTTGACTTTAGTTTTATTTACTTATACTATATTGTATATCATTCTTGTCTTTATGTCTCTGTGCAGTCTTCTTAGAGTCTTCTTATAAACGTTTTATGTCTCTTTGCAGACTTCTTATTCTTAGAGAAGCATACTGTGACATGTGGTGGCAAAATGTATCAAGATAAAGATCAATAATGTCATATTGCATAATCCTAATCATCAGTTATTGGTGTCAGCCCACAATGCTCATATCAGTTCATCTCACAAGTGTGAGTTACTGTGGAAGCTGGAAATCACTTCAATGTCTTACAGTTAAGACATCACTAAATCTTCTAAAACGATGATTATAAGATTGCACTGATATAGTGATAAAGAGGTGTGTAAAAGCTTTGAAACCTCTATTTAATATTCACTGGTCCTTCTGGACAGCATAAAAAAAATTAATATCAGAGCTTAGAACTGGAATAAAAAGAGTCTGTTGCCTTTGAGCAGAACCAATATTTTAACAGTTCTGCTTTTGCATTCCAATCCTGAAACAATGCCCAGTAATCTGCAGATATAAAAAGACCATAATCCTATCATATTCTCAAACTATCTTAGAATGTTCTGGTTGTTTAATTTGGTTGTGTTTTTTTGTTCCTAGTAACATGTCCTCTTATTTCTGTTACACACCATCTGGCTCTCTAGAATAGTGTGTGAGCAGAAACACATATTAAAGATGATTTTTAACACACATGACATGAACCTAAAAGGGTTACTGCCAAACAAGAAAGCGAGTGAGCTTGAGAGTAATCAGTGAATTCATGCAGTAGGCTAGATAAGCCAAGGGATCATGGACAAGAATGTATACAGTATTTTTTTAATTGGCTAAGGGGGAAATTACTTAGGAATGTTGTGTGCTTGTGGGTGTGTGTGTGTGGGGGGGGTGTATGTGTTTGTGTGTGTGTGTGTGTGTGTGTTTGTATGCACTGTTAGTATGTGGTAATGCATTGTGAGGATCTGGCTTGATGTAACAGAGCGTGTGTAGAGCCTGTCTGCCCAGTCCAGATGCTTCAGTGCTGGGCAGAGTCCTGATAAATGTCTGGCTTCGCTACTCAGAATGGGTTGAGGCCAACTGGCCCACAACTTCACACACCACGCAGCTTTACAACACTGAAATTACTCAATCCCACTCTTACAATCACACACACACAAAGATACACACCCGCAGACACAGAAAACTGTGTTCCGACAAAGCACCACAGCTGAGGTCATTCAATCCACTCAATGGCAGGGCAGAGCACTTATAGCTGAAAACAAAACACTCCAAAATAAGCAGCCATACTCACACATGGCTTGCTTTAGGTCCCCTAGGTTCGCCTCAATGTAGTGCATGTTGTACTCGGGTAAAACCAAGGCCAAGCTATACAACACACACACACACACACACACACACACACACACACACACACACACACACACACACCATGAAGAATGAAAACAGTTTAGTTAACAAAGTAATTAGTGAAACATTATAAAGATAAATGGGCTTAACAGGTCAGACTCCAGTTATGCAGAAAGGTAAGAAACAGACCTGTAGTCTGTGCCATTCACTGGTGCCCATGTGTAAGTCCTCACTCCTCGATCAATATATCTCTGACATCCCAAAAGAACAGCCACAATTAGACATACACTGTTGTTAAAAAGTATTTAAAAATACAAATACTTGTGAAACAGTAATTGTCTCCTACACTTGCTAAATAAACATATTGCCTTAGAGCACTGACCATATATGAGGTGAGCAAGGCCTTTCTTAGATCAGTAAACCCTGTGCCACTGGAGGAATTTTGGTAGGCTGGCCACTTCTGGGAAGATTGATTATTGATCAAAGTATTTAGACATAATGGCCCTCACTGTAGCTTACCAGATTTCCAGATTCATAAAAATGGCTTTGTAACTGTTTCTCTGGAACACCTGATTTATTTCTTGTCCTGAGCCTCTTTGGATCTTGGCATATTGTGCTTGTTGAAACGCATTTGCCTACTTCATATTGCTGGAAAGATTCTATTTAACTGATGTTAAGACTCAACATGAATGGCAGTAATCAAGTCTGAATGTGTCTAGTCTAACTGATCCCTAATGTTAGTTCATTTGTTATTTGTGTTGCCAGGGGGCAAATCATTTTTCACACAAGAACCGCTGGTGTTTCTCCTTTAGTAAACGAGAGGATGGTTTAACTGTACTTTGTATTTATTTGGGTTGTCTCTGAAATATATAAAATTGTATTTGAAGATTTGAAAGTGTGATAAATAAGCAGGATAGAAGGACTGAATTATAATTGTAATATAAAAGGTCTACACCATTGCCCATCTGAACAAACAATATTGAATTACACACCTCATCCTGAGATTTGACTAGGGTTTCAATCCTCCTCTCACCAGGGTCCCTATCAATCATCATTGTTCTTATCTGAAAGAGACAATAGTGACACAGATAAAGGCTTTGCCACGTTGTTTAAAAACTATCATACATTTCATAGCTCAGCAACAACCACTATTCTTTTAGATCAGCCTCTGAGGAGATGCAAATGTAGACTACAAGGGAGCGGATTGGCAAACTTGACATTCTTTGTTGTGTCCCCAGCGTACCATTAATTAACACAAAATCTCACTATCAGCGAGTGTAAGCTTAAATCCTATTGTGAGCCAATTTGCATCGACACGGAGAGGGTTGGCACACAATATGACAAAAAGTTCACCCTCTAGGAAAAAATAGAAATAGGAAAAACAGAAAAAATTAGGACTTTGATTTGCAGCAAATCCAAATACACAAACTTTCAAAGTCACAACTATTCAGTTTTAACCAAATAACATGTGTATATTCATGGCTTGTATAAGAAACATCATAGCAACAATAAATTATTTCAGTTAAACATTTCTAAGAACATTCATGAAATTAAGAGACATTTTTTTGTTTTGAAAACACTCAGGCCTCTTAGTTAGTCAAAGTCAAAGTCAAAGTCAACTTTATTGTCATCTCTGCTA
>JBBPDH010000018.1:8924304-8947755 GCA_037974565.1 Clupeocharax schoutedeni
GAAAAATCGGTATCGGCCGATCACACTTACACAAAATCGGTAATCGGAATCGGCCAAGAAAATTGCAATCGGTGCATCCCTAGTGTTCACATATGACAAATGGTCACTTTCACTTAGTCACATAGTCCTAGCCAATTCCACCAGCTAGCTTGTTCTCTCTATGATACAATGCTATAAACACAGGAAGGTGTGAGCTAGAACATGCACATGACACATCTAGGCACATGACATACCACTACATCTGGTCAAACTGCTGCAAATGTAACATCATGGAAAACACTTAAGTGCAAGTGACCATTTGTCATACGTGAACACACCACAGCACACAGTACAAAATTCAACCTCTTCACCAAGTGAAGCAGGGGGCAGCCAAGAACATGGTGCCTGGGGGGCAGTGCCCAGCAGTCATGGGAATCGAACACAGACTTTCTGATCGCAGGACGATTGCCCTAACCACTAGGCTACCAGAACGTGTTGGGTGAGCGAGCAAGGGCAATTATGATATCTTAGATCCCTAAACATGGATGGTCTGGCATCACTGGGAACTGAACTTGGTCTCCCAATGACAGGACCAGTACTTGGACAGTTATGCTTCATGGAAGCCTCATCTTCTGTTTGTTCAGGTACTGAAAAATGTGTGGACTCAATAAAAATACTAAAAAAGAGAGGAACAAAAACAGGGCAAAGGAATGAGCATTTCTAGTCTCTCGAGACAAATTTGATCAAACTCATAAAATATATATTTTTAAGTATATGTGCACAAATGTTGTAAAAGATAAGGGGAAAGAATGTGGCCAGTTCTTGATATCTTCGACTTTTTATGTGCTGAAACAGTTTGAACTGTTGGTAATACACCCCAAAGGAAAATGAAAAAACACAAATGTGCTTTTCTCGTCCCTTGACACAAGATTTATAAGGCTATATATATAAATGCCAACTTATGAGGCCATCTACACAAATAGGATGGAAAGTATAGGAGAAAAGACTGAGGCGGAAAGATGGATAGAGAAAGGAAGAGGGAGAGACGATACAATATAAGCGTATGAGAAGAAGCACAAATTCGGCAAATGCCTTTCAACGCATGCACTCTCAAAACACTGCTCTTGGCATGAATGATGAAGTATAGTACGTAATGCACATCAGAAAAAAAATGAGACATATACCTTGGGCTGAAGGTTTGGGTGGAGCAGCACATAGCCATTGGGGTCAATTGCAAAATAATAACCATTAGGACCAATCTGAGAGAGGCAAAGAGAAAACAGACAGAAAGATAAATAGTGAGTGGCACTTCCATTCAATGGACAAACCAGCATCGCCCAATTCTGCATTAAGGCCTAATAGGCCTGGTCCTAAGTTGGAGTCACTGAGAGGCATGTATTTAAATCCCACTGAAGCTGTGGTACTGTCTAAGATCTCCACTCAACATCGGCCTGATCTGTCAATCATCCGCGAGCTATGTGTGTTAATCAGCAGTGTCTGTTCATCTGGAAACACTCCTCTGAGCTTAATGGAAAATCACAACCATTTACAAATCAAATCTAAGTACAAGCAGATGCCTGTGTAATGTACAAGGCGAGCATAAAAACTTATATTCTCTCCAGAATGTGTCTGTGGAGAGCAGTCCTGAGAAACAAGGCCACATAAGACCAGAGGATAGAACAATAGGCTATTCTTATGCAGTTATTGTTATTATAAAGGATAAGGATTGACTGTCACTACTCGACATCCATGCAGGATTATACTCCACTGAATTCTACTTTGATAGAGCCTTACATAAGTTATGAAGCAATTTCTTTAATTATGAAGTACAATAGAAATTTAATAGGAGCTGTTGAGTTTGGATTGTTAAAGGGATGCATTAGAGATAAGCATGTGTGTGTGTGTGTGTATGTGTGTTATATACTTACAGTAAAGCGCGGTGTTAGTCTTTTAATGTCGTCCAGAGACACATCCACACCCATCACCCCCAGAATGAGCTGGTTCTGGTGCTAGAGGAAAGAGCATTGTAGATCATTTTTGTTTACTGGGATTGTTCATAATGAAATGACGCACATTATGAGGTAAAGGAAAAGTTGTTTTAAACCACTTTTGTGTTAGGTGTGTTTGATATTGAAAATGATTTTACACACACACACACACACACACACACACACACACACACACACACACACACACACACACACACATGCCTTGCAGTTTATTTATATGTACTGCTCTGAAGCTAATTAGCTAAAAGCTAATCTTAACAATAATCTTTTTTTATCTATTTTTGTTTTAAACTATGCAAATTAGTGCAGGCTGAAGTTATAAATGAATCTGTCCCTATACCGCTTTTTACAAACAGAGCTTACATATTCAATCATTAACTAAACAGATGTGCTTTATTTACTGTGTGTCTTTAATGGTGATTCAATCAATTGACAGTTCTAAATTTATTTAAAGCACAATAATTTACATACGAATATACACTATATAAACCTTACTCCAACACAACCAGACCTTAATTACATGGAGTGAAGAGTTTAGACCAACAGTCGAGTTTGACTTGTGTTTGTTAAACTAAAGTACTCCACAATAATTACTTCCCACAACTGTGAACATCGTCATGCTGCTCAGTCCGATTTCCTGAAAGGTTACTGTCCCCAGGGTTACTACGGCAGTCAGATAAAACGTTCTGTGTCACTACTAACTTTTTCCAATATGTAGTGACCAAAATAAAACCCATTTCCAAGGAGTATAATATTAATAGACATGTGGGCCTGATTTCCAAAGCCTGTTGTTCTACTCTCAGGTCATTGATTCAGATAGCTGCTGCACGTCTCAGAGTTAGCTGATAATGAAGTTCATGGAGACCTGGCTGCGGGAACCATCCTCTCTGGATTTGGTCTTGTTGAAGACAGGCAGTGTGCCTGTGATGACCAGGCCAAGCTCCTAAAGGTCACACAGAAAATGACCAATTTATACTTATGTTGTGCAATATTGTAAACCGAAAACACATGTTACATTCAATGACGCAAACCTATAGTACTTCTAAATATAAAAGTCATACGAAACCATATTAAGTGTCATAGTACCAGGGCATCCAGGTAGACGTTGGTCCATTGCACTTGTTTAGCATCAGCCAGGACCATAGGTCTGCCCAGGACATCCAGATACTCCTGCACAACAAAATACATTACACCGAAATTATATGGTTCTGTTCAAAACTGCGGATATCCACACCTTTTATTAATTATCTGTATGCCTGAAATGAATAGCTATATTTGCTTTATACCACTGAATTAAAAAAAATGAAAAAAAAGGTTAATTGGTACTTTACAGCGGTTCTTCAAATGCACACACTGCATCTATAAAAGTACTCTTTAAAGAAAGTCCAATGAAAAATGTAAGGTAATGTACACTATGTTCTGTTCCTCTAGATGATAGTTATCAGCCATATATGGATCCAAAATTTAGCTTTTTTATCTCTTACCTGTTACAAACACATACAAGAAGTCAATAAATCACCCAAAATGTATCCCTTAAAATCCATTATCAAAGGTCACTCAGTATATATGGGAATCACGGCCACAACTGATCCTAGATTAGCACATCTGAGGTTTATTACAGTTAGAGTGAGAGGATGTATTAATTTATACTGTGTCCTGATAAATCGGGGCCGGTTGAGATAAAGTGTAAGGGATGTATATATGTAAATGATTTGAGTGACAGTTGATTTGCAGGGATGTGTATTGATGCAGCTCTATTGCTAAACTAAAGAGCAAACTAAAGATCCTGATCAATCTCAAACTCATCTGGGGTGGGTGTAAATTTGTTTTTTGCTAACGTGTCCATTTAAAATTCCAATGAATTGTCCAGTAGTGATTCGAGAAGTAATGTCCAAAAGTAATTCGAGATTATTTGGCATTGATGTTAAAACTACAGGTTCTAAAATGTCAGCTGTAACCTGTGTGTTTATGCGGATGGCTCCAATCGAAGGGATTTCATAGAAGTAACCTGGAAAACATCAAAGAAAGAGAAATTAGGTTTCTTCATTACTGCTGATACTCCACTACCGTTGTTCCCCAATAGAGGGCTACAGCATCCTTTTATATATATTTATACATATATGTAAATACTAGGGGTGTGACGAGACGATTTTCCCACGAGACGATACAAGACTGGGTTCACGAGAACGAGATGAGACTTTTTTTAAAAGAAATCCTCAATGTTTAAATATGTAGCAAAAATACATAATCAATGCTATGCATAATCAAGCTAAAGCAAAAGTGGAATCAAATTATGAATCATCAGAGGAGCATTAAAAAAATACACACCACACAGCTTTTACCTTTATTTTCACAGGCCATCCACTGTATAGGCCCTGTATCATAGTTGTGCTGCCCCACAGAAAAAGTGAATATGCGGACCTGCAATAAAGAAACCGAGCTTCATATATAATCAAATCCCACATAGCACGCTTCCTTACAGGAATCAAACACACACACACACACACACACACACACACACACACACACACACACACACACACACACTGATCCCTGTGCAAAAATATATAATAATATATAATATATCATTTTTAATGTTTATTTTACTCACTTTCTTGTCACGGTTGTGTTCAGCAAAGATTTCCTGAGCTCTCTCCTCTCCTCCATCAGTAAACAGCATGATGATTTTGTTGCAGTGGGCTCTGGTCACATTTTGCTGAAACACATCAAAAACATTGGCAGTTACAAAACATCCCCAGCAGAGGGCAGCACAATATAATAAATGCAGTAGTGGTTCATTAGCACACAAATCACAAGGAACGTGCCTAGAAAAACATTTAATTTGTTAATTTATTAGGAAAGGATATCCATAAATTTGTTTCACACACACACACACACACGCACGTGCCTAGCAACACAAGCAGCACAGTGAACATCAAATAGATGCTTACCTCTGAGAGCTGTTTGAAGGCAAATTCAAACCCCTTTGTGTAGTTGGTAATGCCCTTAGCTGTGATGTTCTGCACACCGTCTTTCAGGATCTTCTTATTACGCACGTTGGCCTGAACCAGATGGTCAAAGCATGCTGTATTATTTACTCTTGTATTGAACTGCAAAAAAAGAGGGAAATGCATAGATGAACACAAACAGCAAAATGTACCTTTAAATGTACTGTTTAAGTACTTTATGCACATCTATTATTTTGTGCAGCACATACAGAGTTATATAGTAAGGGTGTATTTCATCTCTTTCCATCAAAGTGAATGAAGTTCGTAATGAACGATATATGTTTTGACAAGCTGGATAAACTTAAAAGTCTCATCTCCCTGTCTCTGAAATGGATTTCTGTAATCTGTCACTTGATGTGGTTGACCCTGGTGATCCTATTACTGAGACACACACGCACACACACACACACACACACACACACACACACACACACACACAGTAAAAAGAGAGAGAGGTTGGAAGAGCGGGAGGGACAGAGGGAGTGAGAGACTGAGAAGAAGGGACAGAGAGAGAAGGGAGAGAGACACAGAGACAGAGAGAGAGAGAGAGCAAGAGAATGAGAGAGAGATGGACAGAAAGAAAGAAAGAAAGAAAGAATGAAAAAGAGAAAACAACACACAGGCAGAAGTGACTGAGGGGTGAAAGGTCTGTGTGTAGCAGGTGCACTCTGTTAAAGCTAATGAGGGAGTGTGTTCATAGACAAACACAGGTGCGCGCACTCTCACTTTAATGTTTAACCACACTGGAAAAAAAGAGAGCTCTCATTACTTTCCCATTAACTTTGATTACAGGCCGTTTCCAGGTGTATCTGGTGTGTAATTGATTGCGGGGGTCTGCTGGATAAGGAGGTGAACGGGAGTGATGAGTCACGGGAAAATTAGTGTATCCAGCATCACCCCAATGTTTAAGTAACAATCGGCATAGTCACCATACAGACCCCCAAATGACTTATTACTCTCAGAGGACAGCTTGATATAAATAGAGCTCTAGATGATGCTGATGAATGTGCTTGGACAAACACAGACACACGCACACACAAAACAGCCTCTTCATACACCTAAATGCTTTTTATATGTTATTTTGATATGCTCTGTTGTGCACAGAGCGAAAGAAGAATTCAGAGGGGTACAGCAATAACACTACTTCAGAAAAAAAGGTCAATCTTCCTTTCATACAGCACTGGAAAGCAGAAGAGACCTTTCTAGAACGATCCCAGAGAGCTCTTGCGTTTCTCTACAGCATGAGTTACATCCTCTTAGAGCTGGATTTGAGGAGGAGTGATTTAAATCAGATAAAAACCCGTTATAACTGCCCTAAACTGCCCTAACTATTGCTCTGATGACAGCTTTGCACACTCTTGGCATCAGATTTATGAGGAATCGACCTGGAATGGAATTTAATTAACAGGTGTTTTCATCAAGAGTTCATTAGTGGAACTTCTTGCCTTCTTAATGTGTTTGGGATCATTAGTTGTGATCCTGTTCAACTATGGTTCTATTCCACATTATGGCAAGAACCACTTAACTAAGGAAAAAGAAACAACAGTCCATCATTCCCGTATTACAAAACATATTCTGTTTTTTTTTTTAGCTCTTTTGTTGTTTACTGTATAATTCCATGTGTTCCTTCATTTTGTTTATTTTCAATATTCATCTACAATGTAGAAAAGAGAGTTCCACAGGCTAGGGGCAACTTGGCTGCAAGCTCTAAACCCCATGGTAGTCAGATGGTATGATAAGACTGATAGAGACAGATGATCTAGGAGAATGGTTTGGTATGGAGATCACGGAGATATGCCAGGGGTGCCAGGCTATGGAGTGGCTTAAAAGTAAGCAGTATTATTATTAGTAAATAGTTCCAGCCATAACAGCAATATTACAACAAATTGGTATAATAATTTCTTTCATTGTTTTGATTTCGATTTTCGGCCAAGTGTTTCCTCATTTTCGGTTTTCAATTTCGGCCAAAAAAAAAAAAAAAATCTGCACATCCCTAATATCAATATATTGATATTAAACCAGATGACCTTTCAGCTCGATAAAATCAAAGTATGATTTATTCACACTACAACACTGAATGATATTGAATAAGAACATCCCTCACTGATAATTCTGGGAGACAGAATTGAAACTCATTAAAAGTGACCCCACTGTGCAGATGCTATACTTTAGCACTTTAGCCTGTCTAGCTTATATGCTTCCAAATGGTCCTGTATTACAGATACCAAGGAGGAGTCTAAAATAACATAGGTGTGAATTCAATAATTACAATTAACTGCAAGACACTTGCAGTGTCTTCACACCAAATCCCAAGAATAGAGGTGTAACATCACATTGTGGCAACATGATTTTGCACTGACAAAGTCAGACAATGACCATCATGGAGATCAGACATTCTATTGATTTACTAATACAACTGCAGTTTTTCAACCCAGTTCAGCACTTCTCTGGCCTTCAAGCTCCATACCAGGGCCATTAAGTTGTGCAGTCACATGGTTTTGGTCATGCTTTTCTTTGTTTAGTTGTAGTTCACTTGTGCCCAAGAAATATCTGACTGCTATGAAAAAACATAGCATTTAGTCAGATATTTGAATATTCTCTGTCAGGAGCACCTGGCCCTTATAATTCACACAGCAGCTTCAATATGGCCAAAGAGCTCGGTGGTAATTAAAGTGCACCGCCACATTGTGCTGACTAACTTCAATAAACTTAATTAAATATTTGCCTTGACGTCTAACAATTACCTGAATCTAAAAAGAAGAGGGGTCTACTATGTCAGGTATCATATTGTTCATTAACTGAACAGCTGGAATACGAAACGTAGCTCCTCAGACTCCAGAGATCTCAGTCGCTCGAAATGTCATATTTACATGAACATGCACAGTAGTCATAAACTCCTGACATCTGTGTCTGCTCCCCTGGCAGAAGAATACCATGCATATGACTGCAGCTACATGTGTGTCACTTCACACCAAAAGTAACAGCTGAAAATGTCATCTCATAAAATCCAGAGACCGAGGCCCTGTAGAGCAGGATCAAGGCATGGGACACACACACACATAGTCTAGTACAGAGTCAAGATGTGAACACTAGGGGCTGACTGATTCAACCTTTGGTGGATAAAATCAGCTGATATTGAGGTTCCATGTATTTATCTGTTTAAACTATAATAAGAAAAGCACATTATAACACCAGGAACATGATCTAAAAAATATGAATGGAATCAAACAGGATGTACTTAAAAAATATCAACAATTTATTACTTTGGTACCCTGTCGGAACATCGCCCCAGAGCTAACAAACTGCACTGCTTTTCACATTATTCCTGAAGCTAAAAAGAGGATGATACTTATCCAAGAAGGCTACTACTAGTTTCTGGTGAGGGTTATGCTAAAACACAGGACTCAGAACCTCAAACCTTCTACAATCTGCTACAAAATTGCTACAATCTTGAGAGCAATACATAAAACAATTATTCTATTTTTTAATAATTGCCCATTTACTGACTAAGTCTTTGAATGAAAGGCTGCGTTGACCCTTCTGGATATATTTACTACAGGGATGAAAATACTTAAATTATTGTGTTTAAAACAATTATTTAAAGACAAAAGTTAAATGTTTTCCAGAACAGACTTAGAAAACAACCAACTGCCATGATTTAGAGAAGCTCCATGCCCTGTTTTACAGAATTTAGATTATTCAAGAGTTCTGCTATTTTTAGATATACACAAAGAGCTGTGTGTGTGTTTGTATGTGCTGAGTGCTACTGTTATTGGGAGTCACATCATCAGTAAAGCCAAGAGGTTCAGTTCTACTGGTAGTCACACATGCCCATCCCACCATGTCTCACAGATGTGGTAACACGCTTCCGATAATCAGCAGCTCCGTTTTGTTCTCCACACTTTCTCCAGACGTCATCTCAGAATCCTCCAAGTATTTGTACACAATTTAGCAAACTGTAACCTGGCCTTTCTTCAGTGGGTTGCATCTTGGGCTAAACACTTCGAGGTCATGCTGGTATACATTTCCCTTAAATGTAATATTTACGGTGGTCTTATACTGACAGATGTTTGCTTTTTAAAAAGTGACCTCAGCCCTTCTCTTCACAATGAAAGGTAATTCTTCTGTGGTCTGCCAGGCTGTTTGCTTGGATTAGCTTACCAAACAGTTCTAGCAATTCTTAAAAGAGAGTTGCAGCTTTTTTTCAAAATCCCTGCATAATTCAGGTATCAAGATTTAAACAATCACTGAGAGGATTCTGAGTACATAGAAACTTACAGACTCACAGACCAAGGGCTATGAAGTCTACAAAGCAAATGCTGCCATTTTATTTACAACCTAGAAAGACCAGAGAATCTACATGTATTTTCAAAGTTACTGAACTTTGTATATGTATATGTATTGTGTATTTTTTTTTTTAGTTACTGAAAATAGTTTTTCTTTGTGTACTATTTTGCTCGGCACGTTCCTCTCCACACTGTAAACAATACTATTGTAAAATAAAGTAAAATGGCTTCTTACACTAAAGGGTTAACACACCACAATGCACAGTGAAAATCGTTCTCTGCATTTAACTCATTCACCAAGTAAAGCAGGGGGCTAAAATAATAAGTTAGTAAAATAATGTATATAATAACTAAAACAAAATCATAACTTTGAACTGCAGCATTTTAGCCCTGGTTTTCCACTGACAGTTCAAAAATGGAAATCACAGACAAAATTTTTCACACTATAGGCCTATATTTTTCTTTATGGTCCTTACTTTTCGCTGCATATCAGCATCCAAAATAACTTGGATCACTTTTTTGAAAAAGAAAAAACAAAAAAAAAAAAACAGTGGTCGAACTGATTGACTAGAATCTGACTGACTAGAATGTGGCTCCACTTGATGACCAGATCAGTCAAAATTAAGGAAAGTGGATAGGAAAGGAAGTATTATTCATAAATGTGTCTTACCTCCACATTGTACTATGTCTATTGGTGTGTTTCTCACATTGCAGGTGTTTTAAGCTTATTTCCATGTACAAATATCTAGATGTAAGTGCACATAACTCAGCCTGTGTTCTCATGCAGGTAATCCATAATGGGTGGTTCTTATTGATTGTCTGCTTTATTTGATGGATTGATAATGGAGGGTGGTTTCAGGGCCCCTGGGGCTCAGTGAGTGGCAGTGGTGTCATCAGGCTGCTCCTGAGTGCTGATGGCCTGAGTGATGAAACTGACTGCAACAGCACCTAAAGCCACAGTCCTGCTTTATACATCACTGTTCCACTCTTGCACCATATAGGATAGCGTGATATATCATTAACAACTTAAAAACTCAGGTCATATTTCAGTTGGGATAGGTTAAAAGTCCTGCTTGATCTGATCTCAGGGTAATCCAGCAACCAGCCCTGCTCCCAGACATGGATGTGCACTCTGGTGTTAATGTTATTTAGTGTTTTGTCTACAGATGGCACCAGGCACTGGTTTCAAGCTGATGTCAGCAGTGAATGATAAACAGGATAATGTTCGGCCCAATCCTTTAGGAAGTCTAGCCTGAAAAATCACACATTCACGTTGTGTGATGTCATGTTAACAGCGCATTTCTTTCCTCTGGGGTAGCACAATAGCTCACTGCAGTGGTTTTGAAGTACAAAATACTGCATTGGCATCTTGGAAAAGAAAAAAAATAGTATTATGTCATTATGAAATGGCGATATAATAATAGCTATCTAGCTTGAATATGATTAACCATATGGTGTTAACCATAAATATGCCTCCACATTTTCTCCCAGATCACTTTAATTTCATTTTGAACTCAGTTTAATACATTACCCTTAAAGAAAATGTAAATATAAACCCGAGGTTTAAATATGGAAAAGTCAGGAACGAGAGAGAGACAGAGAGAGTAAGAGAGAGTAAAAGAGAGAGAGAGAGAGAGAAAGAGAGAGAGAGACGATCTGTGTGCTCCGGAAAAGTGATAGAAAAAGAGAAAGTGCGCGAGAGAGAGACAGAGAAAGAGAGAGTGATCGAGAGAGAGAGAGAGAGAGACAGAGCGAGAGAGAGACATGATCCGCACACTCCGGAAAAGTTACGAACGAGAGAGAGAGTAAGGGAGAAAATCATCATAGCTTGCATAGTATAGACCCAGCTCCCAACCCAAATTTGTGAATAGATTAACGGCGATATTTTTTTATCGCGTGATAACCTTGTCACATTAATGCAGCACATTAACGCTGATAACGGCCCAGCACTAATATTTATATATATATATATATCGATCAGGCACAACATTAAAAGCACAAACGATTGAAGTAAACAATATTATCTCATTACATTAGCACACGTCATGGAGTGTGATATATATGACAAGAAGCGAACGCTCAGTTCTTGATGTTAACCAGCCTGTCTGGTCCGATCCCACAGAAGAGCTGCTGTAGCACAAATTTCATGCTGGCTTTACCATAAAACTTTTCTCACACTGTGTTCACGCTGGCTATTACAGCTTGTTATATGGCTACGTAGCCACACAATCAGAGTGTGTGGCTGACCTCTGCACCTACAATGGGCACGTGAAAACCAGAACTGGACCATGGAACAATGGAAGACAGTGGTCTGGTCTGATAAAACTACATCAGTTGAATAGCAACGGTTAAAACAGACTGTTCCTGTTGGCCATCTATTCTACTATCACATTCTGTTCTTGTTTAGTTTAATTTTGCTTGAATCGTGAATCTTATTGTACTGATCTTCCTAAGTTTTATTGTTATTCTTATAATAATTTGAAGCCATTTGAAGTTTTGGTACAACTCCAACCCCAACAGGTGCATTATAACCCTTGATCAGAGGAGTATTGATCAAAGTTGCCTCAGGTATGTATGCGGAGAAAGAGCGGAGGGGAGAGTCACCTTGAAAATCAATAGAGGGAGAGAGAAAGAGTGTCCAAGTGAGCACTGTGACCTCAGATCACTCTGCTAGCTATAGCAAGCTGGAGGATCCAAAAGCGGAATAAAAAATAAAAGCCCAGGTCAGTTACAAAAATAAGAGATGTGTTACTGTTTGCTGGGGTCAATAAAAAATAATCAGCTCAGGAATGCTTGTTTTAGTACTGCTAGCCGGCTCAGTTAGCAGATTTGAGGCCATTTCTTAACTTGAGCCAACCATTTTTGGGCTGAATGGATTTTTTCCTTTGATTCTCTGAGCACTTTGTCTGGCTACAGCCGTGCACATGCCCCGTTTTTGGGAATGCACCTCAGAAAACAAGCTTATATGAGTGCTGGATCACAATCACACTTCACAAGTTCTCCAGAAAATGTACTCAGTTGTTGTTGGTTGTCGTGGCTGTGATGATGGTGGAGTGGGTGGGGTTAGGGGGTGTAAGTGTTTTGGATTTGCATCTAGGAACATTTCTATAAACTTTGTTCTAAAACTAAGTCTTCTTCTAAAGAAAGCTTTCCTGAGTGTAGCCCAATTCTTCTCAATAAGACTAAACAACACACACACATTTACACACACACACATACTTCTTCAAACATAGATGACAGATCTCAGGCAGCATATCCTTTGTAAAAACGTCAATGAACCAAAATAAAAAAAAGGAATGTCACTGAATTCCAAGAGAATGGTAAAACTGGTAAGGAAAAGGTGCTTGAAAAAGTTGTCATTGGATCATAGAAGTGCACAAATCAGGTGTGACATTTGAAACTAAGAACATCTGAACATCACCCCCCTCTGCTAAGGTTCAGAAATTTCCAATAAGTTCGCCAGATCTGTCACGTAATATCACTGGGGGAGGCTTTGGGAATGAGGGTGTGACGGATGGAAGAGGGAGCTTGTGTGTGAGTGGAGGGGAGAAGGGAAAAGGCTCAGATTAATCCTGCTGGAGTTCGGGCTCTGGATGCCGCAGGGCCACCGGGGCTTGCAGCCTCTCTCTGAGTGGAATGATAGATGGGCATTTCCGCTGGCCTCTCTCGGCCTGATCTCTCAGCGCTCACGCCGGCCACACACCTCCAATTCAGCACACACACCCGCTCAAGCAGGCTTTTCATTAAGAGCCTGTTTTCAAGTGGCAAGCTGAAGCCCGATCCATATTTCATTATTTTACCTCCATCCCTCTCCTCGTCTTTCTCTTAGACTCTCTCTCTCACACACACACACACACACACACACACACACACACACACACATACAAACACATACACCACATAAACTTAAATACAGCCATCTCAGCACTGATGTAGTGTACACATAAAATTCTGCAAATTCCAGACATCCTGCTCCCTCTTGACATCTTTAGCATCTGATTGCCAGAAGTATTGATCCTAGAGGTGTAAACCATCCACATTAAAATTACAAACCCCCAGAAAGCAATCCAGAACGACTAAATTTCAGCACAGCATAGCCATATCATTAATGGCTAAGAGTAATTTGTTTGAAATATACTTAATGCACAAAACCTTTGTAGTTTTTACTTAATATACTTACAATGCACATCTCCATTTCAAATTTAAATGTGGCATTTGACCGACGCCCTTATCCAGAGCGACTTACAATCATTAGTTACAGGGACAGTTCGCCCTGGAGAGTAAAGTGTCTTGCTCAAGGACACGGTGGTAGAAAGTTGAAAACCTGCAAATTTGTGGTCATCAGGCTCACAGGCAAGTGTTTTAACCACTAGGCTACTACCACTTAAAAAAATATATAATAATAAATATATCAAAATATCTAAAAAAAAAAACTGATAGGAAAAATGCATGTAAATGTAAAATACAGGTTAAAAAGCAAAGAGCATACTTTATTATATATCATATAAAGTCCAGTTATAATCAATTATAACATCTATGTAGTTAAATTGCCTCCTCTAGATGAATACTTCCTGATGCATATGTATATCACTTACAAGAACATGCACACCCACACACCGACCTACTGCACTGTAGTACAGCACAAACCACTTACATTCACCACATTGACATAGTCGTCATCAGAGAGTGTCTCCAGCATCTCACTGACGGACGTTCGGATGAGTTTAAGAGTTAACCCAGACACGCTGCCGCTCCTGAAACACAGTTACACTTGCATGAACGAGCCGTTTGTGATTGTGGAACCAGTGGATACATACACACAAACAGCAAACACATAATACAAACCAGAATACAATCTCAGGGAGAATGTAGAAGAATACACACGTGTGTGTATGTGTGTGTATGTCTCCTGACAGATGCAAATGTGCAAAGGGTGTCATTACATCCAAATAGACACACACTTCAACACCTGAGTCTCATTCAACCAAACACAGCACTCTTTAGAGGCACACAAAGAGAAAGAATGGAGCAGTTATTGAAGCAAGGCAGGATTTGATATGGGATAATGTACTAATATGAAATCCACTCACGCATCCACCAGAATCAGCATGTCCTTCGGCGAGGCAGCTCCCTGTACATACCTGAATAAAACAACAGGAAGATGAAAATTCTGTTGTAGAACACATCATCACTGTCACAGTAAAGCGCCTTAAAATAGTCCGAAACCTCACTGGAGATGTTTATGTGAATGCTTATATAATTTATATGTAATTTATATGATTTTAGTAATTTATTTATTCTTTGTCATTAAATGATGATGTTCAAACAAAACTGTTACAAAAAAAATTCACAGCACACCACCACTCTGAGAACAGAAACAAAGACAGCGCACGTACCAGGGTCGGCGCCGGACGTCGTACAGGTCGATTTTACTTGGCGTTTTCCTGGCATCTTTCCAAGGAGAGGCTAGACGAAAAAAAGAACACTCTTCAATACTCGGCTTTTAGACAATAAACCATGAATAAATGAATTCAGCGCTTTTAATTTGTTTCTTTTATTAGACTTGAGACTGCACACATTTTACTGCATAATAAAGTGTCAGGATTTAACATCCATTTAACATCTTCCTGCATTAGTGTGTAATTAAAAATGCACAAGACTCCAAAACAATTCTGAAGATGATTAGAATCTACACGCAGAAACTGCTAGCAATATACGAAAATCAAGATTACTTATTAAAACTGTAACATGATATCGTTTTTTTGTTTTAAATTATTTATTTGTCATTTGCACAGATATTTTCTTCATTAGAACTGGTTACTTTTGATTATAAAGGCTTTTTAGAGGCTTTTTGAATTGAATTTCATCACTGCTGAATGAAATATATGACACTACATGAAAAAAAAGTGTGGAAGCTATTTAAAGAGCTGTGTATTATATGCACAGTCCAAGTTTAGATGTGTGAGGTTGTTTTGAGCGAAAATTATCCAATAAGAACAGGAGGTGAGATGTGTTTATGACTGGCAGACTGATTGAGTCAGTTTGACGTCTATTGCTAGTGGCTTTTCATAACACACACACACACACACACACACACACACACTCATGCACTAGAACAACTGTAGAGTACTATTGATTGCTGTATACATGTCTGTGTGTATTATAGTGTCCTGTCTCATCTGATGAGGTTCTTGTAGCTACTAAGCAGAATGTTCAGAAACACTCAGACACATTCACATAGCAAAAAAAGACATATCCTGAGTTTATGCAAGGTTTTACCTTGGGTAATATACAATTTATATGCAAACTTTAAACTAAAGAGTCACCAATTGTGAACCTGAAAGTAATCAAAATGAATTGAGTGGTTCATTACTTCTCTACTCCATCATCATTAAGGCTCAGAAGGTTTCAGTAAGCCCTCTGCTGAGCTGCTAGCATATTTGACATTATAATTTGATATTAAAATGTCAGTGTAATTTGAGCTGGGACCACATGCCATGTTTACCAATTAGAGACAGTAGGGCTGTTAGGGGCTGGATTAGACCTCATGTTACACAAACACACAAAGGGTCATTTTTCTACCGGAGACTAGTCCGAGAAAAGAAACCATCTCAGAGAAAGACATCATCTGATCAGTGGGAAGCAGCAACCAGCAGAGAGATCAGCAGGACCACAGGCACACACTCGTGCACACACAGATTTTTAGTGGGAGCGCCAAATTGAGAATAGAATCTAATATAAAGAACACTGGGAAATATTACCCCCCCTCCTCTTTCTATATTTCTCTTCAGTTCTTAATCTTTCTCCAATTCTCTCTTCACCACTTCTGTATCCCTCACACTTCTCCCTTAGTCTTCCTCTCTCCACTACTCTCTGTCTCTCCGTGTATTTCTCTTATGCCTGCGTCTCTCTCACTTTCTCTTTCTCAATATCTTCTTCATCCTTTCTTCCTTTCTCTCTGTGATTCTCTGCTCCTCTCTCACACCACTCACTCCATCTCTCTCTCTCCCTGTCTCTATGAAATTTACCCCATTTCTGCTACTCTCCGCTTATCTATCTCCTTTCTCCTCCCTGTAACACACACACACACACACACACACACACACACACACACAGAGTAAAGTATACCGGGGTAATAGCGGGCCAGTCCAGTTGCGCTGCCGAAAACCTGCCAGAGTAAAGTTGGATCCTCTTCCCTGTTCTTCTTAAACACCTCTTCCAAAGCTTCTGTCCAGTTCAGCTCATTCAGAACGATGGTGGCTGTACAACACACACACACACACACACACACACACAGGTGGGTAAATTCAGATTTTCAAGCAGTCTTCAGGTTAACTGTGATGGTTAACAATGATCACAGTCTGTGCACAGAACTCATTGCACACTGATTCAAATAGCATCCTCATTCTTACAAATACATTCACAAACTCAAAACCTGAACATTTCTAGATTTCTAAGCTGAGTGAAGAGAACGCATCCATGTTTAGCTGTGGTTTGTGTCTTTAAAATGCCCAAACAAATAATTTTATTCTTCTTTTACATTAAAAAAAATAGTACACATTTGTAAAACATAGCATTACTATATAAGAAAGGGCAAGTGCAAAAGAGAGAGAGAGAGAGAGAGAGAGAGAGAGAGAGTGAGAGAGAGAGAGGATATAATGTAGCATAATTCTGTAGTATCCAGCTCTGCCTCTCCAGTTCCTGAGCTGCAAACAGACTGATTGACTTTATTGCATCATCAGTAAGGGAAACCATGGAAACCTGTAATCATCTTATCAAATCTCTCATCTCTGTAAAGGCCATGAGGTTACAGGCGGCTAGAAGTGCTGGTGAAATATACACACATCAGATGGGGGGAACATCTGCCATAAATCTAACGAAACACGGATAATTCAGCATTACAGTTACCATAACAATTTATTTCTATTGGTTGGCTGCGGGTGTGAAAGAGAACGAGGAGGGGTCAGGATGTGAAAGATGTGAGGGGGTTTCAGTGGGATTTATGCTTCTCTTTTACTTTCTGGATAGTAAACAGACTTTCTGCTGTAGTACAGATGGGAAAATGTGTGAATTTGTTGAATAAATCAATTATGTTCCATTTCCTCACATGCACACATACATTTGAGTCTCATCTGCATTTCAATGGATACAACTGTCACCTTCATCTCTGTGTATAAGTACATCGTTAGCATATCATAACCTCCACACCAGATTCTGTTGGATACCTTTTTTTATTCTTATTTTTTTCAATCATTTTTATATAGTTTGAAAATGCCAGCAGGCTTTGATTATGTGCAAATATTTTATGACAGGTAGACCAAACAAAACAGACCAGTCTTACTTGATGAAAACTTAATAAACTATGGAATTAAAAAAATATTTAAAAAATTATTTCTCAAGATGGGACAATTTAACAAGTTATCCCTATAACTTTCATGAAATCAATAAGCAGATCTTATCATTTTTTTCCTAATTAGTATGCACAAGCATTCTGCAGGTCAATATGGTGGTGGTAGCCTAGTGGTAGGATACTTGCCTCTGGACCAAAAGGTCATAGGTTTGAATCCTACCTTCAGCATCACCACTGGGTCCCTGAGCAAGACCCTTAACCCCAAGTTGCTCCAGGGAGACTGCCCCCTGTAGTTAGGGAATGGAAGTCGCTTTGGATAAAAGCATCTGACAAATTCCATAAATGTAAATGTAAATATGTTATTCGAAAAGTGGAGTCTGTGTGGTAATTTAAATCTATAGCTCAGTGTGGAGGAGTTTTTGATGAAGTAGTGCTGTGTGTGTGTAGTGGTCTCTAGTCAGCAGTGCTCAGTGTGTGTGGTGTGGTCTCTAGTCAGCAGTGCTCAGTGTGTGTGGTGGTCTTGAGTCAGCAGTACTCAGTGTATGTGGCGGTCTCGAGTCAGCAGTGCTCAGTGTGTGTGGTGGTCTTGAGTCAGCAGTGCTCAGTGTATGTGGCGGTCTCGAGTCAGCAGTGCTAAGTGTGTGCGGTGGTCTGGAGTCAGCAGTGCTCAGTGTATGTGGCGTTCTGGAGTCAGAAGTGCTCAGTGTGTGCGGTGGTCTGGAGTCAGCAGTGCTCAGTGTGTGTGGTGGTGTCTAGTCAGTAGTGTTCAGCATGTGTGGTGGTCTTGAGTCAGCAGTGCTCAGCGTGTGTGGTGGTCTTGAGTCAGCAATGCTCAGTGTGTGTGGTGGTGTCTAGTCAGCAGTGCCCAGTGTGTGTGGTGGTCTGGAGTCAGCAGTGCTCAGTGTGTGTGTGGTGGTCTGGAGTCAGCAGTGCTGATTGTGTGTGCGGTGGTCTGGAGTCAGCAGTGCGGAGTGTGTGTGGTGGTGTCTAGTCAGCAGTACTCAGCATGTGTGGTGGTCTAGAGTCAGCAGTGTCATGCTGTAAGTTTATGTTCTGTCACATTAGGAGAATAATGAGTCTTCCTAGATACCAGCAATGATACAAACGTGAGCTCAAGACTTCAGTAGTCAAGCAATTGAGAAAGTTATTTAAAGTTATTTGACAGGTTATTTAGATATTTTATACAACATTTGCATACCTGGGGCAGTTGGTAGCCTAGTGGTTAGGGCATTCGACCCTGCAACCAGAAAGTCCGGGTTTGATTCCCAGATCGCTAGGCACCACTGAGGTACCCTGAGCAAGGTACTGTCCCCACACACTACTGTGGACGCTGTGTTCCTTGCTGCCCCCTGCTTCACTTGGTGAATGGGTTAAATACAGAGGAAGAATTTCGTGCTGTTCACACTGTGTGCTGTGGTGTGTTCACGTATGACAAATGGTCACTTACATGCAGAGATTTGCTGTGCTGCCATTTCAATTTATCTCTGCGTTTTGGTCTGAATGAGTTAATGAGATCCTCAGTATTTAACAGTAATAATTAAAGATAAACCAAGATTACGTTTTTGTTTAAAGGGGAAATATTATGCAAAACTCACTTTTAAAAAAAGTTATAATAGGTCTATGGGCTATATAAAATATGTTCATGCAGTTCTTTGCACAAAATCATCAAACAAAGCTCAAATAAAGAGATATAACCATTTTTAATCTTCACAGTTTTGGTTGATTTCGAAACGAAACACACACAAGTTAGTTATTACTGAACTGTGATAGAAATACAAAAGTCATTATTGGAAAGTACTTATATCACCCGCATCTGCTGACTTGTCATGGATAGTAGTACAGATCCTCCACAATGCTGAATATAGCTCCTTATTTGAATTTTCCATTCCACCTTTGAATACTTAAGGTGGAATGAAACCCATTGTTGCATATATACAACCGAGTATTTTATCCTGTGTTGCTGTTTGTTAGATTTTATTTATATATATTTGCTGTTTATAGATTTTTTTTCTGTGGTACATAAAGACATTAGCTTTGAGTTAGAAATGAGTCCAACTACAAACACAAATAATTATTTTTGAGCTTTTAAATTTGGGAGCTGCAAAGACCCAAGATGGCCGCTGAAAGGAACGACAAGCAACAGGCTAGTTAGTGGGTGGGGTCTGCAAATTGGCCTAGTAGGACGTCACATTAGGTCATCCATCCAAACGGGGCATTTTGAAAGGGACCAAAACTGCGAAGAATAAACCTGTTCATGTTTATCGTGATTTTGTGAAAATAAACCTATAGAGCCCATAGACCTATTAACACTAAAGTCAGTTTTGCATAATAGGTCTCCTTTAACATTTTAATACATTTCAGTTTTCAGTGTTCAGTTTTTGCCTAATGTTACTTTTTATTCCAATTTTATTCCTAATATCAAGTCACAGAGCACATTAAGATCCTCTTCCATTTGGTGTTTTGTTAAGATGTGGAGGAGAGTCAATAACATCTTATAGATGTGCAACTGGGTTCAGATCTGGTGAGTGTGAAGGTCATTGTAACATTTTCATTGTCATCAAAACATTTAGTGACGCTTTGTGTCTGTTGATAACTAATTTTTATACTGGAAAAAAATCCCACTCCCATCAGTTTGAAAAGGTTTTATCATAGGACCAAGATGAATGTGAGAATAACTTGGATGGATTTGCAGTGATCCTTTCCTCTGCAGTGAAAAGTGAACCCAGACTATGCCAGCCAAATGCCCGCCACACCATAATACAGAGCTACAGACCCTCTCACAGTAGGGGTACAGTATTCAGACCTGCACCTTTCAAATGTGCATCTGTCCTTTTAATAAGAGATTTATGGAGTGAAACCATACTATACTATCTATTTATCTTTGTAGTTGTGAATGGTTCTCACATCCTGCACTGAAATTCTCAGTCACCTGAGCAACACTTACTCTTTGGTTTGTCTTTCATAACACACTAATGAGCATCACACTCAATGAATGTGCACTTTCCTGACTTCTAGCACTTTTTACTGATGCTCCTACTTCTTATAGATTTAAACGCTGAGGTCTTTTTAGTCACAATTCCTATTAAAACACAGGCCAGTTGAGCAGTCTTTGTGACTAAAGCCCCTGCAGTTTGTGTTCCGGTAATGAGACTTCTATCTAAGTCACTTCTTTTCTCTCTTCCCATCTAGATCCTCTGTGCCTGCTCAGCATTCTTTGGCATGCCACAGAGCATGGTAGGATGTTAATTGCTTAATTAACCACTTGACTTGACTAGACTAGACTATCATGCTGCACACCTGTCTGGATATACACTCTGTATCTGTGTGTTTATTTGTGTATTTGTACATCTACGGTCACAGGTATCAAGAAAATATTTTTTGCATGTATTACAGTAAGTAAGAAGTAAGTATGTACATATGTAGTGTATGTGTGTGTGTGCGTGTGTGTGTGTGTGTGTGTGTGTGTGTGTGTGTGTGTGCGTGTGCATGTGGTACTCACAGCCATCGTAGATGTCTGTAGGGATGTGCACAGCTGTATGGTTGTAGGAGATGAGGCGATTTTTAAATGATGGATCCTCTTTAAATCCTGGCCTTATCCTCCCTTGTGTTTCGTTTGCTTCAAGCTGCAGGTGAAACACCTCAAATGAAAAAAGCTATTGTGCTATACACTTCAAATGAATTATTGAATGGATGAATTAGCCCCGACTTGTTCTTGAAGGGCAGCCAGTCAGAACAAAGCTTATTTACATACAGCATATTCATTCTAAGGTACAAAGTTGGAAAATGGCAGTGTAGTCACACAAATGTCATAAATAGATCTCAGAGAAGAAAACAATACAATAGAATGTACAATATGGGCCCTTAAAGCACTAAAGCAAGGAAATGGTACTAACACAAATCAGACTTTTCTCTGTATGATACTAACATGCCGGTGTGACAGAGGCAAAAATGGAGTTGAGTATATGTGAATCTGCCGGACACTGATTAACTACTCAGAATAGCACTCACACTTCCTAACTAGACACACTCCGGCTGCACATCCTCCCCACGCCTCTGTCTGTCTCTGATTCAACGTCAGCTCTCCCCATGTACTTCTCCTTCCCTCTATGCTAATTGGCAGGTGTGATGTATGGCGTCTGGTGAGAGTGTGTTCCCTAGACTGTGCGGTCAAAGTGGAGGATATGCTCCATCTTCCCAGCAATTCTCCTCTGCACTGATGAGCTGAGATCCATACATCATCAGACCAGTAAGAAATGGCAGATTGACTAACGAGCTGGGAGTGTCCGTGATATGTAATGTAGCCTTAAAGAGACTATATCATGGCAAATCCCACTTTCGTCACTAAAAATAGACTGTTCTGTAGTATCTATGCAGTAAATGTCAATAAAGCTTCAAAATGTCACTCTGCTCACAACCGATTTGGTCCACATTTGGAAACTGAAGGACAAAGACATTTTGAGATTCTTAGTTTTTATGATGCAAAACCTATATTGTCCTTTTTCATCTGCAAAGGTTTAGCCCGTTCATTCATGCTGAATTATTTAGTCCACACTGCATTTTGAATAAGGCTTAATATAAGGCCAATCAGATCAGAGACCATGTATTTATATACTTTATATATATATTGCTATATAGACTGTTTTTGGCACATCTTCTCTATAGTATAAGTGGATTTCGTAGAGAAAAAAAATTATTACCCCAAAAAATGTACGTCATAGATCCCTTTAAGAAAAACCGACTCAAGTTTTGAGCATTACAGAAGGACTCTTGTCATTTTGTCACTTTTTTTATGACTCCAGCAATTACGGGTGCTAATTAGATTTGTGCCAATGCGCCACAGGATCTCAGATGGATTTTGTACGGGGATTTTGTGCTGCATTGAGGAACACAGCACACAAAACACGGAAACAGAAAGATTTACTTACATTGTCCTTGGCATTGTAATAGACTATCTCTTCATCCTGTATAGGGAAATAAAACACAATGCTTTACCATACTGGGCATCCATTGAGGCCAGCATCCCTAATGAGTATCTTATGACATTGATGTGCTATCGCTGCCAGTCCAAGCATTACAAGGCCAAGCATGCGAGTTGTTACTATTGTGATAAATTACTTGATTCACTTGTCTCACTTAATGGGTGAGACAAGTACTTTTATAGCAATGAGCATGTATCATTGACAGACAGATTTAGATCAAGTAACAAGTAACTGATTGGACAGTAAGATGTTCAATTGGGTGTCAGTTCAATTATATTATTTCACCAAATTATTATTATTAATGGTTTCATGCAAAACTGTGATTAAACTGTGACTAAAATGTGATTATAAAAAAAACATCAACTTAGGAACATGTGTTTCAAGCATCGTTTTTAAGCATTTATCAGAACCATAATAGCAGTCTGTATAGACCATGGTTCGGCAACCTTTAACACTCAAAGAGCCATTCGGACGCGGTTTCCATAAAAGAGAAGTCACCGGGAGCTTTTTGACAACTAAAATGAAGATAACATTGCATATATTACTTTTTACTTTTAAGCTGTATATAACAACTAGGCTAGTATGTTGCTTGTGAAATTTTATTTATTCAAAGAAAACATTTTGAACATTTAGAACTTTGTAAAAGCACAAAAAATTAAATACAAAATACAATTAAAAAAAAAGTTTGCATGTTCTCCGTGTGACCGCGTGGATTTCCTCCGGGGACTCTGGTTTCCTCCCACAGCCAAAAATCATGCGTGCTTTGGGGAATAGGTCAATTGAGCACTCTAAATTGCCCATAGGTATGAATGTGTGCGTGAATGGTTGTCTGTCCCTATA
>JBBPDH010000018.1:8982888-8996623 GCA_037974565.1 Clupeocharax schoutedeni
ATAACAACAATGGCGTCTGCATTACCACATCTGATCAAAACACAGAGTAAATCAGTAGGATCACACGTCTGCGATCATACATCTGTGATCGCATGTCTGCGTTTCCGGGCGGACGGAAAATAAACGAGACACTCGCGTCACCTGGGAAATCCGATAAAATTCAACCAATCAGATGACGACTTCGAGATTCCTGATTCCAGTTAAGTGTACCACATGCATCAGACGTTTAGCCAACGTTCCGTGGGCGTGACGTCTGAGGCTGAGACTAGCCAAGCACAACCCTAAGGCCATGTCTAAAGCCAAGGTTCAGTCAGAAGAATACAAAGCCTCAATATTTATAATGTATGACTCAGTTACTGCCCAGAAACACACTTTAACACACTTTAAGCTCAGATCAGTACTAAAAACAAAGACGTGTGTCAGCGTTTGCTATGGTTGATAATAAGCCCATAAATACTTATGGCAGTGCTGTTAGTTAGCAAGCAAGCTGCTCTGTATCTTAACTTTTCTGGGTGAAAAATGTGACAGTAAAGTGTGGTTGAGGTTTTGTCCTGATACTTAGCTTTTTGTAGCTTTTTGTCTTTGTGCCCATGTGCATACTGCCCCGGTGTGTGCCCCATTTTTGTCAACGCATTATGGGTGAAAAATGTTGTTTTTGAGCCTTAATGAGACTAAAGTGTGTTAGTTGGAGAGTGAGAGCCAAGTTTTGCTAGACGGCAACTTTTCTCTGTGCTGTTTTAATCTGTTAAGATTGTTTAATCACGCCGGTTAAGGGGAACTTCACTTCATTTCCAAAATCCCTCAAAACGAAGTGTTTAAGGTGTAGAGAGGTTCAGAGTGAAGTGCTCCATTCTGGGTCAGATTTGTTCACAATGGTGGTGAACAGAACCAGACATCTGCCTCAAAAAGATCCCTCACAGAAAGTTAAAAAGTTAAAGGCGCCAGATTGTAATTGCTGCACCCTTAGTTATCACCCAGCAGCAAAACAGCAACCATAAATAACCACCTAGCAACACCATAGCCACCACCTAGTAACCACCACAGTTGACATTGCACCCATGCAATCCCACTTCTCGTTTTCTTAAAGAAATGTTCTTGCTTTTGCTCTGGTCGCAGTTAAATATTTCCTCATCAGAGAGAAGAGGTTGGTCTCGATGCTGATGTGACTTCAGGGCTATAGTAGGTATGAATGCATATTGGAGAATTCAATATGAACTAAAATGGCTTATAAAGGCTTTTAATTAAAAATATAGTTATTTGCAGGTACTGCTTTGATGAACGTAAACTGGATCCCCAAAAATAAAAGGTTTGTTTTATAGCTTTGCTCATTACTCATTGACTTTCATTTCATTGTGCTTTTTTTCATTGCATGTGCTCTTACACACCATTCACTCTGATCAACTGTCAAGTCTAAAAAGGTATAAAAATAAAACGCTAAGTGTAAAGATAATGGTGAATCTGCTGTACTCTTGAAATTAGCATTAACTTGCAATTTTGGTCGATGCTGAACATTCCAAAACATACTGGTGTGATGGTATGCTTTAATAGAAAATAGACAGTCACATGCCCATGTGACAGCACTTGTTGATGAGTCAAGATATAAGAACGTAGTTATAATATAGAACGTAGGATGAACAGCTATAAACGTGACACTATCATTAACTGAAGCACTGCACCAAAGCTTCAGTCTAGGTTGTTTGCTTATTTATCTCCTTCCACTTTGCCATTTATACACAGCATGCTCTCTGAAAGGCTCAACTTGGTTCATCTCATCTCTCCTCTCACCTCTTAGAGTATCTCACCTCAAAACTAATAATAGATTATTACAGAACCAGCATCTGCACCAATAGCAGCAAATGCAACAAGCAAGACTGACTACAATGTGCACTTCTGACCTGGAAAACACACTAGCAAAACACACACACACACACACACACACACACACATAATATCACAGTCAGTAATTATCCCTCATCAGACTGGTGATGAAGGTAGATTGGTTGTTTGCATGTTTATTTTCTTCCGCTCTGCCATTTATATACAGCATGTTCTCTGTGTGGGTGAACTTTTTTTTAACCTTGTTATACAGATGTAGACAAGGGGCATAATACCCAAAAAGTCTCCAGACACCCTTTCTAACTAGTGAACTCCCCCGCTTTAAGGTGCACCCAAATGCACAAATGGTTTGTATAATCTTCAACAGAGAACACTGCCAACAGAAGGGGATGCTGTGGGGCAGCCAAACACAAGCCTAAGGTCTCCAAGCCCAAAGGCACAGCTGGAAGGCTGGAAGGATGTAAAGCCCCCGTGGCCCTGAGCTGTGAAGCAGTGGAACAGCATTTTGTTGAGTTGAGTTTGTGATGCACAATTACTAATCAGTACCTGATCTCACTCTGGTGAATGAATGCAATCAAATTCTCACATCAATGTTGCAACATCTAGTGTTTTCCAGAAGAGTGGAGACTGTGACCATAGCAAAAGTAGTAAAATGACTTATTAATACTTTTTATTTTAAATAACAAAACCAAGGATGAACAGGTACAAACATCAATCTAGCTTCAATCTAAGTTATTTGCTTGTTTATCTCTTTTCTCTTTACCATTTATACACCAAAGGGGGGACAATAATTACGATGTTTGGAAAACAGAAGCTTAAAACAAGTACAAACTTTTGGATAGTGTATAAACCATAGTCATCCGCATTCATTCATTCTCTTTTCTCTCTTTCTCTCTCTCCCTCCATGTGTAATGGGTAATATTCATTACAGCTGAATGTTTCATTGTTTTAGCATGTTTAATGACAAGTCATTCATTAAATCTGATTCATCAAATCATGTTGATGTAAGATGGCATGATTACACTAGCGTGTAGTGTTTTTTTAAATGCTGATGAAGGTAAAAAAGTATTAAATCTTTTAAACCTTTAAATCACTATGGGTATTATTTTGTCTAACTAGGTACTGAGGATCATCTGTGTAATACTTTTCTGTAAAGCAGCTTTTAGAGGCAGACGTCGGGTTCCATGACCAGCTTTAGTTTCTCCAGAACGGGATTTCACACCAGACCTCTGAAAGACTTCTGAACTCAGTGGAATCCCCCTGAACAGCGGTGGTCAACAGTTTTCCCAGAGATGTAGAAGCACTTTCTTCCTGCCAGAGAGGGTCAGTCAGTACTTACATGAGAGATGTTGGGAACTGAGAGGGACAGGAGGAGTGCAGCGCTGAGAAGACTGTAAAGATCAGCAGGGTGCTGCTGGGGGGCTTCATGGTGGTGGGCTGCTGAGTCTTACGGAGTCTCCGGCACTTCGGTCCGCTCCTCGCTACTTTTTCTCCAGAGCCGAGGCGAGGCGTCTGCTAGTTAAGCGGATTAACCGTCATCAGGCAACAGCTTCCCTGGCTCCTGTGTGTGTGTGTCTCTCTCTCTCTCTGTGTGAGAGAGACAGATACGCCACTACACGTTCATGGTCCGCACACACGCTGCTCCGTCACGCACACCAGCTCCTATAGCTCAACCCTCCAGATCTGCCAAAGTGTTCAGGAGCCGCGAGGAGACGACCAGCAGGCTAGAGGGAGTGTGTGTGAGAGTGTGTGTGAGTGTGTCCCTCTGTTCCGCCCTCTTATCTTCTCCTCATCTCTATTCCTCACATACACTCACACCTATTGGCTGCCACCCCCCCTCCCAGAATGCTTTATATGCAATTACAAGATAACACTAAAACAATAAATATACTTAAAATCTCTCCCACGCTCCCCCACACACAATTTTCACGCTGCTCTTTATTAGTTTCTCTCTTTTTCTCTTTGCTATCTTTATCTTTCTCACTCTCTTTTCCCCTCTCTTCTCTCTTACCTTGTTTTGATCTTTTCACTGTTTCTTGTCTTTCCTTTGTTCTCAGTCTGTCTGTCTGCCTGTGCCTGTCTCTCTTTCTCTCTCCTTGTCTATTTCGTTTCCCTTTATTTATCTTTATCTCAGTTTCTTTTCTTTCCTCACATCCTCTGTCTGTAACCTTTATCTTTCTGGTTTATTCTCTCTTCGTTTTCCCTTTGTTCAGGCGCCATCTCTGTCTATCTCTCCCTCTGTTTGTTTCTCTTTCCCTCTTCTATCTCTCTCTCTCACACTTTCTTTTCTTTCGCTCGCTCTCTACTCACGAGGTGCTGTCCAATTATCACACACCTGAAATCAGTTACGAATGTGCACTAAACTGCAGTGGGCTAGTGTTGTACAATTAACAAAATTACACCTGCTCATTAAATTGTAATGAAAACACATTGTAAATTAGTAGCCAGATAATTAATATGACACAGACACAAAATGTGTTTACACAAAACCACCATGTGAGTAGTGAAAAACATTTTATGTAACAAAGTGATGTGAACACAAAATGAAAAACATATTTCTTGCACACAAAGATTTAAAGACCTCTTTTTCCACAGAAGTGAGAATGAATGCTTGGTTCACATTGTGGGATACGGCGATGTTATAGGAATAATAAAGACAATGAGTTTCAAATCAAATGTACAGATAGATGACCAAAAGACCATTGTGTTCCTGTCGATCACACCTTGGTTTGAAGCAGGGCAGGTTTTAAATCCCTCAGCATAGGCTTACATTTTCCCCCTGCGGCAAAACAACAGCAGTGTCTTCTCACTAGATTCTTTTGGCCTGACCAAGTCCAAGTGTAGTGTGTCTATTTAGGAGGTGCTTTCCTTCTCCCTAGGCCCACACATTGCTCCTACAGGTAAGTGGGTATGTTTCACAAAGCTTGGTCTCTATGTTTATTAAAATCATTTAAATTAAATAATCCTTACTTTGTGACATCAATGACTAATTTACCCTAAAGGTCCACACACCTGAATAACTGAGATGTGTGTCCCAAAACTTTGTTTTAATAAGTTTTGGTTTACCACTGCATTTAAATCCAATGAAAAAGTCCTGAAATTTCTTATTGTATTCACATATAAGTAACATGAAATAGGCAAGACCGGTAAGATAAAAGCTTCAGTCGTCCGAAGGAAAGAGCTCAAAGAATCCTATCCCATGGGCCCCTGAATCCAGTACATCAGGATAGGAATGGGCAGATCAATGCTGAACTGTATTGGCAGTATTGATACCTACATTCCAGACAAAAGAACAGATCCTATTAAAATATGTCAATAGCAAATATTTCTTTAGCCTGGAATTTGTACATGTTTGGTGTGTAGAGAACTGTAATAGAGAACTTACTTAAACGGATTATAGTCAATAACTGAGAATGGCAGTAGGTATGTAGTGATGGCCTATTACTATTTGAATCATTTCACACCCTCTATTTTTGTAACAGCTCACATGTACTTATCATATACTTTTCAAAATACATTATTTCAATATATTTTATTTTTTATCTTAATTTTTTGCATTACAATGTACCTTAGTATTGAAACAAATATAAACCAGTGACACTTGGAGGTGGTGGATTTAACAATAGGTGGGGGCGCATATATGTTTAGTCTTCTTTTGTGACTGGAATGCCCCTTTGTTCATATCGAACTGCAGTGTAAGCTCTATTTTATTTTACTGTTACATTAACAGTATTAGAATTTACAGAGCAACGTTAATCAAAACTGACCAGAAATGGGAGGATAATAGTTTTCCATCCCTAGTAAAAATATTTCCACTTGTTGGCTCTTTCGAGAGCTGTATCCTCCTGAGATACGAATTCAGATTAAAATCATTCAACCAACAAGTCTCTCATATATTTGTAGGGCGCTGTGCATGTTTCTTTGCAGGACATCACTGAAAAGCCCCATGGTGCTACTCCTTCCTATGAAAAGTCTTTAAAGGTCTTTCTGTTCTGCTTGTTCATCAAGAAGGGAGAGACACTTTCCTTCTGATGAGATAAAAGTTAAACAGTGAGTGAGCGTGGAGGCAGGTCGGGGCAGAGGGAATGAGCTGCCAAGGGATTTCGGCTTTCACCCGTTACCTAGCAACCACTCACTGGCTCTCTGGTCCTCGACAACGGCTGTGGCAAAGGGGTTGTGCAGCGGAGAGACAGAGGGAGAGAGAGAGATTCTGAGAAGATAGAGTGAGGGAGAAGGAAAGAGAAAGAAAGGGAGGAAACTAGAGAGGGACAGAGAGAGAGAAGAGAGAATGAAAGAGCAAGGCCATAACACAGGGATGAATGGAGCGCTATCTCTTGCTCCATTGAAGGAAATGTAGTGGACTAATGGCAGAAGCACACAGAGTTCTGTGCGTCTCTCTGCTCTATTGTTCCCTCTCTATGCCATTCCATTAGCACCGTCCCATCGACCGCTCTCAAAAAGAGCCAAGGATTTCAGCGGCACGAAAAAGAGGAGTGGCTCACTCCTTTTCTGAGAGACACACAGCATGACCCAGCAACGGTTAAGTGGGGAGGACAATATCAGAGCATGATAAAAGCCCAAGGCCAGCTTGCAGCAAAATGAAAAGAAGCTTGGTGAAAAAAAAAGAGAAAAGGCATCACATCATCAAAACAAGCCTTCTCATTAAAATTCCCCAAAGATTTTTAATAAAGACTGTTGTTGTGACCTCTTTTTTCACGCGCAGAACTCAAGCTGCAGGCAGTGATTAAAGCAGGCTGTGGATCAGAGTTCATCTGAACTTCGTTTAGGAAAATGGGTCTAATGTGTGCGTTCTCTTTCTCTGCGGTTTAGGTGGCAAGAAGTGGGGGCAGATGCTGGTAAGAGTGAATTCTCAGACACATCTCCATGAGGGTCTTGTGAGTTCAGTGCACGTGTGAGTGTGAGTGTGGTCGTGTTGGTGTGTGTGCCTGTGGCTTGACCCGGGGCCATGCAGGAGAACTAATGAGCAAGCTCATTAAGTGTACACTACAGAGGCTGTGGACCAAACATACTGTGGTGTGAAGTCACAGGCAGCTGTAATAGTCAGTTTAATCTTCAGCCATGCTGCTATGGCTTCTAAAGCGTTGGGCATTCAACCAAGAACAGTGGAACCAGTCACTTTACGGATGGTGTAAGAGAAATATAGCTGCCCAGCAGTTGCAGTTGTTATGCATTTGGTAAGGTAAACAACATTATGCTATAAAAGTAATTTATTGTTGCTATTGTTGTAAGGGATTTTAAATAGTGTGCTTTAAATAGTTGTTTGGTGTGGATCTCCATTACACAGAATGTAAATAACATTATGCTATAACAGTCATTTTATTTGCAGTTGGATATATTAAAGGATTTTAAATTGTTATCTTTAAATAGTTGTTTGGTGCGGATCTCCATTTGCACAGCATCGCTATGATCCACTGGTGTTAGTCCAATCAAATGTAACAAACAATTGTGTATTATGGGTCTGAAGTTCATCCCATGTGCGCATGCACACACCCGCTCCCTCTTTCGCTCACCACCACATCCTGAAATCCTAGCTACACCGGTCCCCTGGGCCCTGCTACCCTCCTACACTGGATCTCCATGGCAACGCGCCCTGCCTCCATTACCCAGGAAGAGAATGGATTTTCACAAACAGTGCTATCTTACACACTCCCATTACACAGTCTTAGCTCCAAGTCCTATTGCTGTCCTGGTCATGGAATTATATCTGCTAGGGAGTCTAGATCCACAGGTGCCGACCACATATCGCATCAGTGTGTACTAAGGGTAAATAACATGTATATTGTCTGACGTCTGCCTGAGTGTTTTCTATTTAAATTGAATCATTTGTTTCTTTCCAGCAAGAATAATTTCTCTGATCTGTACTTGGGCAACTGTGTTTACAGCATAGGAGGTTGTATCACACAGTAATACGCCTCATTAGCACCTTCAGCCATTGTGTTTAGAGCATGGGAGGTTACCTCCCTCAGCCAAGGTTTACACCTAGTTCACTGAGAGTGTTAGGAATGTACGAATAAGTACATACAGTGAGAATCACAAAGTCAAGTAACTTCTCAATGTTAGATCATGGATCAAGAGATCAGAATTTGTCACTCTGACCAATTTTATAAGGCAAAAACCTTACGAAGGAAAAATACTCACTACAGTATTTGATTTGCTCCGCCTCAGTCTGGGCTTGGCTGTGTTCAGCTGGTGCCCTCTGCTGGCACAACCCTACAAACACAGCTCTTTCTGCAAATCCATAAATCCAAGGGAGCCTTTTCTGGGGAGGGGTGAACTGAATCTGTCTGAAGGGCCATTTCCAAGTATTACAGCTCAGAACTTATGGAGGATATTGCTTTGAATTATATTTCTAGATATATATTTTTTTAACAATGCTCCATTTTTAGGTTTGGTTAAACATATACCTCCAAAATACAAGAACATTCAAAAGAACATCCTTTATACACTTCTGTGCAAAAGTCAGAGAAACCCATTCATTTATTTCATTTCCTGTTAAAATGCTGTGTTGAAATAAATAAATAAATAAATAAATAAAAAGACTTGATGCATTTTCACATTTGGAATAGAATCTCTTCTTTAATATTTATTATTTAGACTCAGGGAAACATTTTCTTAATAGATTTTTTTTCCTACAGCACAATTTGCATAATTCCATGACATCCTGTGGACAACCACAAAACCATAACATTAAATTTCTCATTTTTACACGAAGTGAAAAACAAGACTCATTTTACAAGCATTTTTACAGTCAGCATACATCTTCGGATAAATCTCTTCAATTTCCCTCTTTTTAAACAGAATCTGGAGGCAAAAATATCAACAAACATCTAGCGAAACATGCAACATCCATGTAAAACCTAGAAGTTCTTTTACAACCACTGAAGTTGAAAAGAATGTGTCCTTTTTTATTATTTATTTTTTTAATTTCTTATCACCTTATCATCTAAACACCGCAAGATTTTATTGTAGAGGTCTAAGTGGGTCGATCGGTGTCGTTCAGTCAGTTGGATGGATGATTTGCTCACATTAGCTAGACAGATACATATGTACAGACAGGACTTTGACCTTGAGATCACACTCACATGCTCAACGTCAGACCAAATAAACATTCAAACCTTTTCTTATAGAAAATATCTTATGTATTTACATAATCAAAAATAAACAAATCACATTCACACTGTTTACTGCGACAGAATACATCAGACCCATCTTACATGTAAGTTCCCAGAAGTACAGCATAAACAAATCAGGCTAACATTACACTGAAATAATGGAGAGGAGACAACGGCCATCCTGGCGAAGCCATTATTTCTGTCATCATTTAAAGGGGACACAGCATTGATTGGAAACGAAGTACACAGCACTACATTTAAGGTGGAATGCTATAGACACAGAACAGATCGTAATGACTGTGAGAACTGATTGGCCATCAAAAGCGGGCCCTTGTAGTCGTAGAGCACCAACAAGGCTGAAATGTATTTCAGTGAATGTTTCTTTTGGTGATTTTAATGAACACTTGTTTCACTTTTTTAGTTTTTCTCCAGGACCATTGAAATATCACTGTATTCCATTGTAGCGATAACTGTCACATAGTTTAGGTGGAAAGTCAAACGCAACGTTGGAACAGTACCATAACTAAAGTGCATAAGCTTAACATGTGTCAAAAAAGCAAGTAAAAAAAATGCTATGTTCTATTTTTCTATATTTTCTATTCGTGTTCATTAAAAGTAATGAACAGATAGTACTTATTTATTTAGACAAACTCTCACCGATAGCACACATTAAGAAAAAATGCATCCAGACATAATTTATGTTGCATAGAATTACCCAAACTGAACCAGTGGATTTGGTTAGGACATTAGGTTGGCACGTGTTAGTTCATCTCACTGTGACAACAACCCTTTATTTACCGCATGGAGACTTCTTTGTTCGGCGACAGGTGATATCTGTACACTGTCTGTGTAACACGTATTAAATACGATACAATTCTTTCCCCATGTGCAAAAAAATAATAAATCCACTGACAATTATAAGGAAACACTGCTGTTTTAAGGAGATCTGTGTGTTTATGTAGAAACTCCTTCATGCTTTCAGTCCAGAGACTGAGCAAACAGTCAGTGTCTGGTGTGTTCAGTGTTCTGATGACCAACACACATCGGACTCTTACACTTCTCGTTGTAAGCATCTTTTACACTGATATGGTGCAGGGTAAAGTGGCAGTGAATATGTTTGGGACATTGAGTCTCTGGTACTAAAACGGACATGAACAGACCAGCGACAAACATTCATTTCGAAAGCAAAACAGACTAGAACAGCTTCAGACTGCACCACAAATGGGCAGTGACACCAATTATAGACAAGTACCTCGCACCATTTGGGAAAAACAAAACAAAACAAAAAGAACAAAAAACAAATAGCAACAAGAATTCAAAAGGGCCAATTACTCAGCGTTGCAGAACGCCTCCCTCAAAACGAAGAGATCTGCTCCTTGTTTTTTTTTACTGTTCTTTTTTTTTCATCATTGCATATTTTGTTTGAACACAGATCTTCATCACAAAACAGAGAGCACAACTGACAACATCTGAACATTTACATGACAGTTTACTCCAAGATGCTTTAAAAAAATGACATGGTCACGTACAATCATACTTTGCATTTTACGCCACATAATTGTCTTTGTGGTCTCTTAGAGAACCATTTTAGGTTGACTTGTTCGTCAACAGAGACGCAAACCATCCATAGTTCAAGGTCTCTTACAAGTAAATGCGTTTGAAACACAATGCAAATTCATCCCAGAACTATTGTCATTTTTAGCAGTGGTTTCAATTCCATCACTGCAGCCATTAGAGGGAATGCGGGAAAGTCCAAACGGTGCGATATCAAGGCCCGATGACAAAAGGAAATACTGCATAAAATCTCAGGTGAACAGTTTCAAAGGAGATGAAACATTCAGATGATGACACTAAAGACTGAGGGTCACGGTGCATGATGGAGGTACACATAAGGTTCACACTGAGCTAAGATTGTCTTATCTTCTCACCATATATTATATATATATATATACACATACATATATATATATATATATATATAATATATATATGTATATATATATATGTATATATATATATTTCACATAATCTGATATGATAAATTTAATCATATATAAAATATAGAGAGGACTGAGAAAAAGATCACAAACTCTGTACTGATATCTCTGTATATATTCAATTCTGCGCAATTCGATCTACATATAAAGACGCTGTACACTGACTGTACATTACTGTATCATAATACCTTTACTGTCTGGTATCATGTGAAAGCATCTTTCCATAAAGATGCCTTTTTGTCACAAGATGTCCATTTAAGAAAAGATATGTACTGTTCTACTGTGCTGTGTTGGCACAGTAGAAAATATTGACAAACATGAAGAGACTTAGAATGAACCATGAAAGTTGCTAAAAGATGGTAGACCATCTGTAAATCTATTCATGGCGGTAAGGATGTGGTTTTGGCCAAGAAAAAGGTGATATTGGGATGCAAGGATAGAGAAAGCATGACCATGCTTTTATAGACAATCTGTTCATTTAAAAACTGCACTTTTAGCAGGATAATAACACAACCTTGATGATATCACCTTTGACCCAAAAAATGGAGTGTTTACTGAAACAACACAGTGTTCATTTCCCACCCTTTCATCACCTACTTCGTAATACTCTTGGTTCTCAGCATGGACCCCTGTAGCTCTCTCTGCTCTGAGGGCAGTGTTGGGTGGTGGAGATCAGGGCTGTGTGTGAGGAGAGCTGGCCACTAGCTTGTGCCAGCTCACGGCTCGTTTCCGCATGTCCACTTTGTCCAGCCAGATGTAGGCTTCGCCAATCAGTGTCTTCTTCATGAACTTTCCTCCATTTGACACCAGGAAAAGCTGTGGTGTCAGTTGCAGTTCACAGAGCAGAGAAAGTTTTGGAACGTTAGTACTGTGGCCTACTAGTAAAATACTATGCACAGTGTTATGTAGCCATCATACATCATGCAGAGATACTTAATACATGCAGTTATGTCATGCATGTATACCTAAATATTCTGTTGAAGCAATAGCACAAGTTTTTTTCAATAAAAAATAACCTTTTAAAAGAACCTTCACTGCACTTGAAGTGAATGAAAAAAAGCTGTTGAGCCCTCCACATACTGTCATGGGTCTCTATAAATGATTTGTATATAACTCTACATTCAAGCTAAGAACCACAAGGGGCATGTTGGCTGAAATGAAAAGTTTAACCATTTATTTTGCAAACATGCTTATAGTAGTGTGGGATTTTCCAGTTTAGAACAACAACAGATTAGACTTAGAAAAGGTCAACAACAAGCAAAAAGCTAAAAAAAAAAACCCCTCTTAAATGTGCTTCAGGGCCACGATTGGGAAACATTTTTTGTCAATAAGATTGTAACCTCTCATTATGCTCTTATAAAGATACATTGTTAACAAAACTGTTAATGAATTTATCTAGCCAATATGTAAATAAGTGGCTGTATATTGCTATTTTATTCAATAATAACTAAAGTGAATACATTTCTCTAAAGCATTTTTTACATTACAAATCTGTAAATGACTGAAGTGCGGATGTTTTTATACAACCTAACTAATAATTCTTCACAGAAACAAAAACACAACATTCACAAATGTTACGGGTATCATTTTTTTGCTTTTTTTTCGTGGCAATATATACATTTTCATGCATTTTAGTGCTCTATTAAAAAATATTAAATATTTTTTTTGCTTCCCTTGTTGAAGGGGCCACTTTACATACTTTTACATTCTTTACATACTTTTATTTGTCAGACATTAAAACCAGGTCCCCCCTGTGCCAGTATATGTATATAGAATTTTTTAAATACCAAAAAATCTTGTCTCAGTTTGTAACTGATTAATATTTTTCACCCTTGTGGGCCTCTCGGTTATGGAGATGAGTCCAAGGAGCCATATAAACTACTGCATATAAACTAATTAGAATAACTTTTACAATGAAAATCTACAAAAATCAGGGAGGTTTCCTCTCATTTAAATGAGTCTGATGATTTTCCAGCAGTGTACAAGCTATTAGAGACTCATGTTAGCCCCCACAGCAAGTTTTTGTGGAAAAAAAGGAAAGGAGGCAATCGACCCACCCAGTAACATTCAGCAAGTTCAGTTCAGTATCATCGGCTGAACTTAAATTTCAGTAGCTCACCTTAAACTAACAGAATTATGGATTTTATCAGTAATATTAATGAGTCCATGTAATTTGTACCTCATTAACCACACCTGATTAAACTCATCAGTGAGTTGGTAGAGCCTTTGTGAGCTGAGAAGGTTAAAGGAAAGAAAATGCCAAAGTCTGCAGAAGTGTGGCAGAGTTGCTGTCACGGGCGCCTCGCCCCCTCGCGCTCTTCCCCGTTCGTCTTCCCCGGTTTATTAAGTTTCCGTGTCTCGTCTGGTCGGTTTCTCTGTTTCCCAGTCTGAGTCTGCCCTGCTGTCCAATCCTCTGCTTCCTCCCTTCCCCGCTATCCTCCCTTGTCCCTTTCCTAGTCTGTGTGTTCCGTTTGTATCACTCCCCGCTCCTCATCGGTTTCACCTGTCCCTCGTTTCCCCAGCCCTACTTAAGCTCCAGCCTGACCCCAGTTCCCGATGTCTGTATTTGTCCTACTTGGGTGTGTGTGTTCTGTGTTCTGGTCTTACGTGTTTTGCATTTTTTAATTGCAATAAATAAAAAATTATTGCAATAAATAAGTTGCAGTTTTCAACCTACCTGTATTGTGTTTGCTTTTCTCTGTGTTTGGTTTTGTTTCTTGGTTTGGGTTTTGGTCCTGTGTGGCCTGAGGGGGGATCTGTTTGACTGTA
>JBBPDH010000018.1:8996723-9041720 GCA_037974565.1 Clupeocharax schoutedeni
TATTTCCGAAGCTTCAGTGTAGCCCAGTGTGGGTTTTGTCTGTTTTGTTCTTACGGTGGTGCTTTCGCCTTACAGCCGGGGTGGGTTTGTCCTGAGTTGTATCTTTTCATTAAACCACACTGTTCCCCACAGCCTTGGCGTCCTTCCCTTCCCTCTCCTGCACCGCACCCCTGACAGTTGCTTGCTAAGCCATGGAGCCTGCTTGTTTAAGCTGTAGATTCAGATATCCAAAAAATGACCTGAGCTTCTAGCCGAGCCTCTAATTATAATATTGAATGAACAACAAAGGAAAATGATTCATTTATCATAGTAAAGTGGCCCCATGCTCTGCATTTAACCCATTCACAAGTGAAGCACGGGGTCGCCACCAATGAGGGGCACCCAGGGAACAGTGTGTGGGGACTGTACCTTGCTCCAGGGCACCACTGTGGTGACACTAGTAGTACTGAGATTCAAACCCAGAACCTTCTAATTGCAGGGGCAACACCCTAACCATTAGACCACCGGCAGCCCCTGATAAAATAGTGCCCCAGAAGTTGCTTAATTAGCAGTTTTGGATAGAATTAGCAGTGACTACGAGTGCTTGTTATGTCTGTGACTTAGCCTTTCCCACCTGAATGGAGTGACCAGCCGGGTTGAGGCTGAAGCGGAACGTCTCGTTGAAGGACGGCTCTCTGTCATGACGACACACTCTGGTCTTTTTCTTTATGATTCGCTTCTGTGTCGCCACGTTAACCACATACAGCTTCACATACAGGTCTGAGTGAGAAGAATTGAAGTCATTTCTTAAATTAAGTTAAACAGTTAAAAAGTTCTTAAGTTCATACTTGAATGAAAGATCTGAAATATTAACTTAACAGATGACAGTTACTAAATGAACACCTTGGTAGCTGCAGTACATAAACTGGCCTACATGCGGAGGGACATTATTCTACACCATGAACCCTATTAGAGATCATGATGCAAATCTTGAGAACTCCAGCTGTTGTTTTATCCCTGTCTGGGCCTCCTCTGTTTTTATCTCTCAGAAAGAATTATATATTCTTGAATTATAGTTCAATCTCTGAGCTGTGATTTGCGTTTTAGTGTTTGTTCCGTTACCAGGCAGGTGGTCTGGAGATTTGAACTTGTAAGTGATGTTTCTGCACTGTAGAATCTCAAGGACCAGCTGCTCTCCTTCAGTCTTCATCTCTCTCTTCAGAGCCACCTTGATCTCCCCCATCATCTGGTTCTTATCTATTTCAGATTTGAAAGATAACGATAAGGTCAATATGATTTGGCAGTGCACAGTCCATCTGACATCACAGGGTACCGAAAATATTTTAAATATTATTAATACAAATCACATGACAAATTTCATTTGTTTATTAAGCAGCTGCATTGCTTCCTTTAAGGAGCTGGGAATTGCAAATTCTGCATAAGTTTTAGGACAGCAAAAGTCACTCAGAGGGCACCTGTCTAAAATTGTTCAAAGCAGTGGTGATGGCAACCAAACATCTGAAAGGTTAGCCGTCTCTAAAAGCTACCCTTAGCAAAAAGTATACTTGAAGTATACATAAAAAGTTTACTTATTGTACTGTATTTCATATACTTAAGAATAGTATAGTGAAGGATACGTGACTTATACTGATACTTTAAGTCAAGTTTATACTTGACTTAAACATATATAAAGTATACATTTATAACCTTAAAAATGTTCCAATTTAGTTCAAAGACGTATTAAATTAGTATACTTTCTAGTACACTACAAGTACATGGTCCATATACTTGCTATACTTATACTCAAACATACTTAATAAAATGAAGCATGCTTGAGCCAAGGGTAGACAGATTAGAGACATGGCTTTATGATACTTCTGAGATAATGATTCATGTATAATGGGTAAACCCATTAAGGCACTTTTTTGCACTCAATGAAATGTACAGAAATTATGAAACATCTACAGCCTCCAGTGACCTCTAGTGGACGTGTACTGTATTGTAGAGTAAATGCACACATCAAAGACTACGCTTGTATTTTAATTAAAAACTTAGGAATTGATCTAATTCCATTTTTATGTGACTATATTATATATGTTTAGAAAATATTATAAACATGTTTTTTAAGTTTTAATTCATTGTATGGTACAAGTTTTACATAATGAGTAACTAAGAACATTTCCATTTCATTTAATAGGCTATTTTTGAAAGTCTGTCTAAGCAAGGTTACAGTCCACTGTCTGTCTCCTTTGTGAACCTTTTTCCCTCTCTCTCTCTCTCTCTCTCTCTCTCTCTCACACACACACACACTGCTGTGATGAATAATTCAGAAGAGCAGGGCAGTGACACAGTGGCATGGTTATGGTAGAACAGAAAGAGGAGGCTGCTGTATCTGTTAGGTGGACAGGTTCCCGACCTCATAAACAGCTTTCAGACATGTGCTAATTCAACCTCAGGGGCACGCCAGCCGTGCCAATACCCTCCTGCATCAGGTCCCTCTGCGAAAACATTCTACTGTATTACATACAGGGATTAATCAGATTAGAGAGGAGATTAGAATATTCCCATTTTCTGCTAAGTCAATTACTCTAGCGCTTCCTGGCTGAGACAGAAAATCCAGAACAACAGTTGTTCTTTTGCATTCCATTATGAGACTCATTTGTTCACTTTACAGATTTGGTATATATGTCTCTGAGGCAGGAGTGCAATATATACATAATGTTTTTCTTGACAATACTGGCAAAACACCTACATTAAATGCAGTAAAATGTAGGGGTTTTTTTTAGATATTTTATATGCTTGATTACCTAAACTGCAGTGTAACTGCACAGTATGACCCTCCCTTTATTATATTAACTAGCGCTGTGCTAATTTCTACAGCAGTTCTATCCTAGCAGGGTGTAAGCTTTGCATTACATTCAAAACTGATATCAGTGTCACTATAAATACGTACATTTGGAGGCATGTAGTAACATAGTCTTTGTTTGGTATGTTTCAGGTCTAATGTAACTTCCCTAAAGGCTTGAACCTGAGGTTGGTCTTGTATTATTGTGGTGCTTGTTAGCTTCCCGTTGAATAATAAATCTAAATCAGTTATGAAGAGTCAACAGGCAATTTTTATCTGGATGCATTTTTGGCCATACATTTCCACTAGGATTGTATTATATTGATTAATGATGTGTCCTTTGATGCTTAACTTTCTTCAGAGATTTATGCCCATAACAGTTTTGTTCTTTCCATACTTCCAGCTTTGCATAGTTTTGTAACTGTAAAGAATCACAATAGCATATTTCCTCCATAAACTTAAATCCACTTAATCAGCCTTCATCAAGATAAGCTCTGCCCATTTTGTCTCTGAGATTGTAAGAGTTCTGGCCTAGAGGCAAAGAACACAGCACCCAATCAGAAAATATATTATTTACATACTCTTGGGATGTTCTCTGAACTTCTGAGCACAATCTGAAAAAAATAATCCTCACTTTCAGAGTCAGGCAGGTTCTTCAGAGTGTCAGAGCCTCTCTTGTCCAGACCATTCGGAACAGTCTTCCTGATGGACAAAGAAGCAGAAACACATCAGCAAAGTCACACAAACTTTATAAACACCCTAAGCAATACATCTCCTTGGCTAATGAATAATGAACTGAACAGGAGCCAAGACGGAAGAGTGCACTCACAGCTGAGGGACCTGAAAGATAGCACTGTCCACTGCATTAGTGCCTGTGCCGTCCTCACTATCTAGGGTATAACCGTCTCCATCATTCAGCCTGTGTCCTGCTCTGTCTGCAAATGTGAAGAGACAGCAAGAGGCAGGAGAAAGAGAGTGAGAGAGATAGACAAAAGGGCCCTCCTTCCTCACACTATAACAAAATGCATGGACATATATATCAGTGTTTTACTATTACACCAAAGCCTTGCATCTCGTATTGTTTTACTGGATGTGAAAATACTAGCTTTTATATTCTAGCTTTAATATTGTGTGATCATTTCATGAAGAATGTACTAATAGAAATGGTCGGAAATTACAATATTTAAAATGTTAAGAATCCTTTAGTTCTTTGAAAAATGAAATATTTGAATAATTAGAGACACAAGGTTTTATACCGTCATGAACACCTTATGTGACAGAGTGAGAAAAGACCGGAGAGCACAATATATGTTTGTATTTTATATCCTTTGAGGGTTCCTCGCAGCAGCAAACGCAGATTAAACAAGGATTTTAAATCAATATTCAGTAAGTTTAGGTTTTGTCACTGCCATTTAGTCCCCCTCTTTAAAGTGTATTATATAACTGATTAAACTATGTGCAAGTGTTGGCTGAATTATGAGCAGATTTTATTATTTAAAGTTTAACTGGGACTAAGGAGGAGCCATGTGTCTCACCTCCTCAGCAGTGATCCTCCACTGATGGTCAGCTGACTCGATACATGTGCTCTCATTGGCTGGTAGAAGTTGATTGAACAATACTTTCCCATAGAGTGGCTGTTCTCACATGAAACCAGCTTATGACTTTTACACACCACAGTCATGCTAACAAAAATATGGGTTTGACCTGGGTAGAGGTTTCATTAGCACGGGGCATTCGGGGGGAGTGGAGCTGGCATGCTGTGGCAGTAAACGTGTACAGGGTTTCTAAGAAAGGTTCAATACAACATTCCACCGGATACGATTGTGTTGCAATACTGGTGCAATGGCAGAAGTATACACTTGAGGGTAATGCTACTACATGGAAAAGCACTGCCACATACTGAGGGGTTTACACATGCAATAAATGCTAAATTACTGCTGATCTGAAAGTCCTGCACAATTTTGTGAGTTGGAGTAACGATGGAGCTCATTTTTATCAGGGATGTTAAGTCTTTTATGGCTGACCTGCTGCTGTTTTACACTTGCCCGAGGCGCATTTATAATATTAAGACAAAGAGGGGGAGCTTAACAGATGTCTCGGTTTAAACGACTGGAAACTTCATTTAAGAATTTAGAGACAAACCATTTTTTCTTCTCCAATTCACACGCAAAAAAATACATGAACTAATGACTCATTTCATTCAAGATTATGTTAGTTATTACTAAATTATGATTTAAAAGAAATATTATGAAACATTTAAAAGCTGAATGGCCTTCTATTACTTTGTAGTACATAGAGTATCATACCATGTAACCTTGTGCTGAGAAATGGGGTTTTTTTTAAATAAAATAGCAAATTTTAAATATTCTCTTTAGATATTCGCTGGAGGGGTTTAATTGAGGTTAGTTTTATTGACAATGGATTTGTAATGAAGGGTTTCTAACAGAAAAAAGAAAAAGAAAAGTAAAAAGATTAAACAGATAGGTAAGGACATGAGGGACAGGCAAAGAAAGAGAGGGAAAGTGAAAGAACAGGAGGAAAGAGAGAGATAGAGACAGTAGAGATAAGCTGTGCACTCATGTGTAGAAATAAAGGTTACTTGGCTGGAGGCGGGCCTGCTGCACTGCTGCCTCGGCTGCAGCAATGGCATTGCCAGCATCTTCCAAATGAGTCTGTGTGACGCTGCTCTTGCTCTGACTGCGTGAGGGGCCATGGGAGCGCAGGTGACCCTCAGAAGAGGACTTGGAGCTGCCAGGACTGCTGTGGGATTTCTCTATGGTGGGAACCTGAGCATCTAAACACAGCAATATTTGTTCTTATTATATGGAGTTCAAAGTGCTCAAAATTGAAAGGCAGCTAAGACACTTGTGTTTTAATGTTAAAACCCTACTTTGTTTTTTGTATCATGTGGAAAAGACCCAAAGAACATCAAAACATAATCAACTGAAGTTGCTGTTGTGTCCCCATTAAAACACAAATTATAGCTGTTTTTTGAATACATAGTATGTAGTGTGTGCACAAGTAGCAAACATGGGTAAACATCATCTTTAATGTCTGAGGATGGCATTGATGGACACTCGTGGTTGAGATAATGAGACATTGACATTATTAAAAACATCACTAAGGCTGTGTTGGTCTCTCCAACAATATATCTTAAACTAGTGACAAATTATATAATTTTTTAATTTGGTGTTTCCAATGTAGCCAGCAAACAGGGTCACAGCTTGATGTGATATACACTGGCACAGTGACATCACTACAAACACAGTATGTGTCTTGCATTAAAAGAACATTGAACAGAGCCGTATGTTAAATTGTACAATTGTTAATTCTGACAGCACCATTAATTCTCAGTCTCTGATTATTTGAGAAGCACACTTTTTGCCCATATGAATTGTTTCTCATCATCATTCTGTTCATCACTGGTTCTTCAGTAAGGACTTTTTAAAGCTGCAGCTAACCGTTAACAATTTTCTCCTTTAGCACATCCGAAATCAGAAAATGAACACATTAGATAACTCATTATGGACTATTTGTCTCTTGTCTTGTCAATGTTTACACACCCAAATGCCAGCTGGGGACAAATAAAGTTAATGCCGTTCACTTGAATTTGGCTTCCATTTAACCCAACCTTTATAAGGTAATATTACAAGATGAATTGAAATAGTATGTGACAGCAGGTCTACATCAAATTATGGACCTGTTTGTTTTGGCAGCAAAGACTCTGGCACTGAAATGTAGTCCGAAAAGAACAGAATACATCTCAGAATAAAAGGAGGACAATGAAATGCTTGACATTTTGGCAGGAACAAAACAACATTTAAGTTTATGTGGAAAATACTGAAAAATAAAAACTTCTTATAGGTTTCTTGGCTCAATGTGCAACATAAAAGGCTAATTCTGCCAGTATTGAAAATACATTTTATATTATATTTCAGGCTTCTCTGCTTAACTTTTGTTCTTTATTTTGCTGAACTGCATAAAAACCTTAATCTTTTACTTGTAAGCAAATAATCGGCAAGATGTTATTTGCAATAATACACTCCTTCTCATGTTAAACCTTGTTTTATTTTCTTTTATTTACTACAGTATAAAATGTTTACTAATTTGACTAATGTTTAAATGGAACAACTGTCAAATGTGGGTCTGGTTGATTTGAAAATGAACACGTCTTGAGATGTTAGCAACTGTTAAACTACCTTTAGCAGGGTCAGGGAAGATGCCATGGCTCCTACTCTTGATCACAGAGGTCTTGGGGGATTGCCCATTGTCTGGTTGTCCTCCTGTTCCCCCAGGGCCACCTGATCCACCAGGACCACCCTGGCCTCCTTGGCCTCCTTGGCTACCAGGGCCACCCCCGCCCTGTGGGGGATGACCCCTGCTATGGTGGATGCTTTCACTCTGTTCTTTTAGGGGGTGCCAACGAGGCATGTTATCCAACTGAGATGTGTTCGACAGATCGATCAGTATCTGCAAAACATGGCATAGGTTCTCAGCTTCCATTACAGTAAACAAAAGTCTGAGTGTCTAGCTCGAAGTCTATTCAGAGAACATCTCCTCTCTGGAGATTCTTGCACCAATCCCTACATCAAGATTTAGCACTTAGCACTCTCTTCTGGTTCTCACACTGTCCTAAAACTGGAGTGTTATCTCAAATTGTAAGTTACCTTGGATAAAGGTGTCTGTCAAATGAATGTAATGTAATGCAAATTTTAATGCTTATGAAAACTGTTGTAGAACATGCAGATAAAAGTGCTCATGTTATTTTAGTGAATCACACAAATAATGATCTGTCTCACTGCCAAATGTGTTTTGGCAGAATGGATCAGACCGCTATAAAACACTCACTTCTCCCAGGAAATCGTTGGTGGAGTATCTGTCATAATCCCACACTGTCACCTCCAGGGTTTTTCTCTTCAGCTGAGTTAGAAACAAAATCACACACTATATTAGTCCCAGGACTGACATCGTGCTTCTCACATCAACATCAATTATTTCAAGTCCCTAAATTCAAAACACTGTGGACAAAAAAACTATTCCACAGCTGTGTTTTTGTTATAGACTACAGGAGTATGAGTGCAGGCTCAATCAGTAATTTCAATCAAGTAACATCCTGGGTAAATTAAGCTGCACAGTCACACCTGTCATATTTCCCTGATGTGTGTGTGTGTGTGTGTGTGTGTGTGTGTGTGTGTGTGTGTGTAGCCCCTAGTATTCAGATTAAAACTAAGTGTAGGCAGATTGATACTGAAGTATCAATATTTTCAATAATTTACAATAGAAGAGAATAAAATAGATTAGAAAAGAATAGAATTGAATCGAATTAAAGAACCAGTTTTCCACCCCCAGACTGAGAGAATTTTCAATCTAAGATTAAGATTAATTCATGTCTGGGATCAATAGCATATAAAAGGACACTCAGAAGACTTCACTGGCTTTGTTTAGCTGGTAAATTGCCTCTGGAACAAAGAATATCTTAATGAGATTCTTTGTTGCTCTTAAATATTAAACAGGGAACAAACCCTTTTCTCCTCTACTTGTAGCTACAAAGGCACACTCAGTCAGGCAGTGAGACAGAGTGAATCTGTTGTAATGGTAGACACTTTGGAGACACTTCATATCACTGCATAGTCCCACAGTATATCTACTACTAATGCAAAGGCTTCCAGATATTCTTTTTCGGTTAAGTAATTACTGACTGTAGAAATGTCGAGGTGTCGTGAAACTATCTTTGGTATTACCTGATGTCAAATTGAAAAGAAAATTGAGGGCATCACCCATCTCTAACTATGCTTACCTGTTCCAGGTGAATGTTTTTATAGATGACGGTCTGGTTCCACTCAGGGTTCTGGGTCTTCTGCACATATTTAGTCCTTCTCTTGTTCTCAGAGCTACAAAGTCATTACGAATGAAATCAGCATCAAAAATACTGTATTTTGGTCCTATAGCGTAATATTGGTCAGATTCAATATCTGCTTTATATATAATACTATGCATATTTAAATGGCTTCCAAATATCCAATATATTTACAAATGGAAATAGATATGATAGGATAATAATCCACTGAAACAATAGCGATGAAAATACTGTGCTGATTGCAGATGGTGATAAAGACATCACTAAATCACAGAGTAATACACGGAACTTTGCCTCCCACATGCAACTCTAAAGAGCAAAACTACAAAATGAACATCACACGCGGCTACATCAGACTTTGAATAAATCCTCAAAACACATCAAGAAGAAAGCTTTAGGAATTGAGACTCTTTCAAATTCATGATTTATGCATTAAAATAACAAATGCAACTATCAGTCTGGCTCCACAGAGGTAGAGATGGTTGTGAGGTAGCTTTGATGATCCGTCTCAGACGAGACAGAAACACAGCAATCAAAACTGAGATGAATGACAGTTTGGTAATGAACGCAGGACCCGACACACACGCACAAGAGCGCGCACACATACACAGAAACACACACACACAAACAAAAGAGCGAAAGCAAATGACAGAAAGGAGAAGCGCCACGCTACCTTGCGTTCTGGACAACCATGACTTGGCTGAACCAATCCAGAGATTTGTTAGGAATGCAAAAGCAGACAGACAAACAGAAAACAGTCAGAGAATCCAAGAAAAGCAGACAAAAAAAAAAACAAACAAAGACAGGAAGGGAAACTGTCAGCATTAACACTCCAAAGTGTGTACGTGGAAACACACACTAATAGAGCATCTCTTGGCTGGCTCCTGGTATCAGATAGGGGAGAAGCTGGGTAGGTATTGCAGCCTAATCTCATAAACACTCCAGATATAGCCATTAGGAGATAGTAGATATACCATTACACGCTCGACACCGGAGGAGGCTGTATCGATTTTGCTGCTTGTTGCCTCCATGGGTATTAAGCAGAGACACTAAAGTTCTGTGGCTGAATGGAGTGTAAGGAGAATTAGGCTAAACACATAAAGAGGCAAATCCACTTAAGCCTTCCAAAAAGCCATTACAGTGCTATAACAGTGTGCAGAGGTGGGCCACTTTGAGGTACAATGGTCCAGGTCAAAAACACTAGTTAAATACTGAGTATCTTTTTGATGTGAAGCTCATCTATCAGCATAAGAACTGGTTTTATGATCTACTTTTCCCTTCTCCTTGTTCTAAAACAGAATAATAAAATCTCAGAGGAGCGACAAATGATAAGGTTGTACAGAGGTTAATACCATAGCATAATAAAAATGAACCCAAATGGAATTATGTAAATATGAATGTTGAAAGCTAGAGCACATGACACATGATTTCATGTTCTGGTTTTTTTTAATAAATGTTACAGCAAATAAATGTGCACTGAACCATACAGGCATGTGTCATATTTTAACTTCCCTCATCTTAATGTGTGATGGAATTTGGAAGATTTTGCATTTAAAGTTTTTGTAAAAAGATAATATTTCATCTGAGAAATATTCCAGAAGGTCACTGGAGCAGGGGGAAAGAAATCAACAACATATACTGAAGTGTAGTAGAAGATCAAGATAAGAATTAATATTAACAAAAAACATGAATATATTAGTAATCAAAATAATTAAAGGTTCAGCCATGGAACATACAAAACAGACACACACAAACACACACAGTTTCAGTAAATCACAAGGACGGACAGTAACTCTCTCTCTCACACGCTCAGACACACGCTCACACACTCCCTCACACACACACACCTTGACAGGTAGTACCCACCTCCTCCCTGGTAGAAGATACACCTTGACAAAAGGATCTGAATATCCGTTGTTATCTCTGGGGGCGAGGTTTCTTGCTTGTAGAACGTGGACAATCAGATTACCCATATTCTTGTCGTAATTGATTTGAAGCTAAGAGAAAGAAACACATTATATGATCAGACAAACATCTACTCAAATATTTTGTCCAGTTGATTGGAAAGTTGCTGCATGTCAGCTTATGAGCTGCTTGCTGTGCCGTAATCAATGGACTGTAAAACAATACACAGTGCACCGAATGCTATTCTGCATGTGTCTTTTATAACTCACATCATGACACACTTGTCTTCCCTACTATGACGTGTTTCTTAGTGAAGCCGTGTGAATTTTAGGGAATCATTTTGGATGATGACACATATATTATTTTCCCGCACGCACTAGTTCTTAGTGATGTAAAATGATATATCATGAATCAAGAGTAGGAACATAAACTAATAAAGTGACATTTTGATTTCAGGTAGACTTGCATGTATACGTTTTAATGCATTCATTTAATTTATTTACATGCTAAAATAATTTAATAATAACACGGAATAATTTCTTACCACATATTAAATATTAGGCCACAAGATTCACAACAATAAGCCTGCAGCATACGACGCTGTCACAGAATTTTAGGTGTGTGTTTTATGTGAAGACGTGCAGACTCACTTGTATTTCACCAGTGATTGGATGTGGCTGAGGTTTCAGAGCCTCTGCAGACTGAGAACAAACACACACACACACACACACACACACACACACACACACACACACACACACACCGTTTAATGTTCTCCTTTAATTAATATGTCATGTTTTCTGGCCACAGCAGATGCCTTTACTTCAGCCAGGATGCATTATTATTTAGAGAAAACAAGAAGATAAAGAAGAAAAGCGTTACACCACCTATCACCTCAAGTCATACCACCTACAGCTACAGACGTGTCTAATCACTTCTAACCTTCAACTTCAAAGGCAGTCGCACACACACAGTGTACACACACACACTAGCACACACCCACTCCACTACCTTGCTGCTGTGGCGTTTCTTGTTGACAGAGGGGGACCCAGGCTGGCCGGGGCTGGGCACTGCACTGGAGGCACCGGACCCTGTGGCTGAATGCAGGTGTCCAGCCTTCTCCAGAGCAGCCAACACAGAGGCAGGGGCCTGTTGCTGAGACACCTTCTGCAGCTCCGCAGCCAGCTGCTTAGGGTCCACACCTGGGGAACGCTGACGTTCAGCTACAAGAGATAAACATATTTCATATTTAGAAAAAAAAAACATAAAGAGGATGGCAAGTTTGTAGTTTAAATAAACACTGTCATTAAAAAAGTATTTTAATCATTTCTTACAAAACTTGAAAAGTTAGCTGCTCTTTACATTGTGTGGAAATTTCATAATGAATAAAAAACCTTTTTACAGCATTTACACATTCCACTCACTATGATGATCACTGGAAATAAAAAATGGTTCAAAATTTAAATATGGTTGTATTGACATATATTAAAATTTAAGGAATCTTTTAAAATACAATGTTTTGTCCTTAAGGGAACTGTATAAGGGTCCACATACTAATCATTTTCCATAGTTATCGGATAATAAGTCTTAATATTAATAATAAATAATTAATAAATCCGTGTGTGTGTGTGTGTGTGTGTGTGTGTGTGATAGCAACAATCTAGTTTCTATTACTCCTTCCCCTTATATTATCATTGTGCTGATCTGCTCCCCAACGCCTTTGCTGCAGTATCGCACTACAACAGCGGAAATAACTTTTAAGATGAACAACAGATGCGGTAGCAATCTAAAAGCAGATCGGCGCTCACATATTGGAAAGACAAAATAAATAATATATTGAAAGGCTGCTGTGCACTGAATAGAAAATGATAACGTCTCAAAATGCTTTTCCCTGACTCTGCTGGATAAGTCTGGACATCTGTGTTCAGCCACACTGAAGAAAGACTTACCAGCCTTTAGCTGAGACTGCAGCTCCAGCTGCTGTGGATGCTCTGAGTCCGAGAGCATGTTCAGGTCTCTGAAAAACAACACAATTAAGATACATTCCAATGTAAACTTTGCTGTCATTATAGATAGGTATGATTCTGTGGTGTGAACAGTTGTTTACATTTTGGCACATCCCAACACTGCTAATGGGATCACTGAAGTACCCTTGAGCAAGGTACCGTCCCCACACACTGCTCCCCTGGCGCCCTAGTTTTTAGGAGCCAACTGCTGCACTTGGTGAATTGTGTGCTGTGCTGTGTTCATACGGGACTATAAGGGGCCACTTCACGTTATTTTACTTTAGTATAACAGTGAAAACAAAACCACAAAATTGCACATACTGGACAAAACTAGCCAAAAAAACACAATGTCATTTTTCCTGATTGATAAGATCAGTTTTGGCCAGTTTTGTTTTAGATTTTTAGAAATTAGTCTCTCTTTGCCTGGACGCAGCGTTACACACAGTTGGCAGCTTCATGATGGGCCTTCTGGGGTGCAAATAAAACTGACAGAGATACTAAAATGCTGAGATACCAACACAAAGAGAAACTCCACCAATAAAGTTACCATTAGAGAAATTTCTTTAATCCCAGCCACCACCACCCTTCTTTGGAGGACAACTTTGTTTTTAACAACAACCGAGGCGTCAAAAAGTTTAGTGAATCGGATCCTCATCCACCTACACACCCACACCCATAAAAAGTGACACAACATATCAAATTCAAAAAGTGAAAAACAAAGAAACAAAGAGATGAGGGGAACAAGTGTGAGTAGAATGGTTATGTGCTCCAGCTTGAATATGTATTTACTGTGGATGGCAGCGAGGCTGAAGATTTGGCATGACTGTGATGCTAAATTAGTGATAAAAGTGTTCCAAATATGGTCATTGTCTAAGGTTATGTATTTGGTGGGTGCAACTTGGGGTTAAGGGGCTTGCTCAGGAACCCAGTGGTGGTATGCTTTGGTATTTTATGTGTAGGGTGGTCAGATATTGGAAGTGAGAGAGATCAGAGATAGTTATGAGATGGCGATATTTGTTTGTGACTGTTAAGACAGAAACAGCAACTCACAGGCGCAAACATAACTCTGCCTCCCCAATTTGCTGCTGACCCATGATGCTCTGCACCTCCTCATAGGTCTTTCCTGTCAGGGGGATTCCATTCCACTCGAGGACCTGCATTCCTGTAGCAGACACAATAAAGTCAGCACAGAAGAATGGAGAGACACACATCCATTAAACCAGAATTACAGAGCGAGTTTTAAAGCCACAGGATACACACCTTCTAAAGTGCACACAAGAAGACAGAAGTGTGTGGTTAGAGGTGGGTGATATGACAGTGATATCAATATCATGATAATTATAATCATGAAAATATTTTACTGGTTAGAGATCACAAGAACAAATCTACACTAAACAGCTAGACACAGTGGGTGGGTATTGGAGCCTATCTCAGCACTCATAGTGTGAAAGGTAAAGAAACACTCTTAACAGATTGCCATTCTACTGAAAGGCATGTGTTTTTAAGTATAATATAACATTTTTTAGTAATTTATTAAATGTAGAAGCACACAGTGGCATGCACACACACATACACCCACCATTTGCATTCCTTTTAAATTAGCTTCCCTAAAAAGACACACTATTCAATTAGAGCAAACCGTGCACCAGAGAAGAACAAGGACAATTAAATAAGTGGAAGACAAAGAGCCGAGAAGGAGCACTGCAAACTCAACAACTCCCGGAGCCAAGTTCTCGGCACTTACACAAATGAAAGCGAGTCTTCAGATAGGCCTTTTGCTTACGGAGCTGTTCAGCAGCTGAGACAACACAAGAACATCATTCACATGTCTGCCCCTGATCTAGCCTTCAGCCCTTAATCATTGTTGGTTCAGACAAAATGTTAGACTGCTCTAAGAAATGACACAGCACCTTCAAAAATCAGGAATATATGAAATGTGAATCACTTAGTAGTTGTTTGGGAGAACTTGCACAATCTATTTCCATTTTGTCCTAGCCTATCAGTATGTTTAACTGTGGCCTGGTCCGTTAATGTGGAGGTGCTTTCACATTTTGATTAGGGAAATGCCATCAAAGATGATGAAAACAAATGCTTTAGTAATCTATAAACAGATCAGTGCTCAAATATAATGAAGACCAAGTAAAAAAAAACATTGAAATGCTACTGAATCTTAAATGGAGAATTTGACATTAAAATGATTGTGGGTCTTAATGGCACTAAACGTTTTGTTTTGCAGAGAGAATTTATGTGAGGCCTGGCATAGGAGGTGAAGGGGAGTGGCAAGAAGGCCCGACTGAATGGTCCAATCCTAAACAGCACTCCAGGATTTCCACTAGACCAATCAGTATCACCTGAATACTAAGGGCAGGACGTATATATAGACCGTGCTGACTAGGACCCAGTGCAAAGTACACTTGCCTAGACTAGTTACCAAGCCTTATGATTCTTGATTCCTGTTCTGGTTCCCGACCCATTTCTGCTCTTTTGACCTCCCCTTCTCTCTCTCCGGACTTGTTTTGTTTAACCTTGGATGGTTATTTGGATCTGGACTTTGTGAGAAATAAATTCTACTGTTTTCGGTACTCTGCATTTGGATTCCATTCCGTCTCTCATCACAATTTATGCGGTGTGGTGGAAAAAACAATCTAAAAATGAAAATGATGGCACTAAAGGTGACTCGTGGTGTTGATAAGCCTCTAAAATAATAAACCCAAACACCAAGGGCTCTCTATCACTGAAAGAAGGCCATGGCATGCTCGGTTCAGCCCTGTATCTGTAAGACAGACTTATCTAGAGTGACAGGAGATGCTGAGTTAGCTACAGTCCACAGGGAGAACCCTGCAATAGTGCACACTAGTCAGAAATGAGAAATGCCTGCTTAAATTAGCTACATTCAAATGAAAAGGGGACAAAATGTTGTTCAAAGTGTGTTTGCTTTTAGTATTTAAGAACAGGAGTAATAATGTAAAACAATAATATAATCACATGGTCACCTGCCTCCAAAAATACAACAGAAGCAAAACTATACATCTAAGCAAAAAAATCACAGTAGTCAGCATACTGGTCCTGGCCCTGTTCCATCAGCCATGGCACTGTCATATGAATGCAAAAATCTCACCTTCTACAACCTTCCCTGTCCGCTCGGCAGTGCTTCCTGCCGACACTTTAGCGATGTATGCTCCAATCTCTCCATTAGTGCCCGGAATCTCCTTTCCACCCACCAGTCGGAGCCCAAACCCGCTCCCTAGTTACACAAAGCAAACAGCTCATGCTTTGCCTTTTCATGACAATCATACATGGATTAATTTTAGTCATCTTTATATATGTACTTGGATATTTAGCTTTAATTCATAACACTAAGCTAGAACTACTGTAGACTGATTAGGCCTGTACCTGAGACAGTGTGGTCTTTAGGGTCCCTCTGCAGTTTGATGCGAGTGTGGGGGAAAGGATAATGCATAGCTTTCACCTGCAACACAGCACACAAAATTAAATATTCTGCATGCAAAAGTGAATGCAAAAGATTTGACTTTTTCTAAAATTACTTTTTTCTAAACCCATAATTAAGAAACAACCAAAATAAAGAACAAAAAACTTTTTTGTATATATATATTAGTGCTGCGCCGTTAACGGTGTTAACGCGCGTAACACGCGTAACACGGGTGATTATCGCCGTTAACGCCGTTAACGCCAAGATTCCATGCAATTAACGGTGTTAAAAATAAATTCATTTGTGCCCACCTCTAATATATATATATATCTACAAAACTATAGCATTTAAGTTATATAGACACAAATAAGGTATATTTATATCTTATATAAGGTCTGTATATCGCAAATATAAAAGAAAGAAACATACTGTAACTGTATTTTTTGCCTAATTTAGTTCCTCTGTATCTAGAGAGAAGGCTAGTGCATGATGCTTTTTTTTCAAGCATATTCTAATAAAAGCTCATTTGACAGCTTAACTTGCTTGGAGGAGAATACTAATGGCTAATTCTGAGGTGTCAACTGACAGACTCCCATGTTGGCTAGCACTGCGCTGGGGGTCTAGGGAAATTCCCTACAGGCCAACCTGAGTGAGGTCAGTTGTGCTCTTTCGAGCTCCAAGCCATGAATATGAGTGACATAATTTCCAGATGTTATGAACAAGCTTAAGCCGTTGAAATATTCTAGGTTTAGGAGCCCAAATTATTTTTTGACTTAAGCATGTGTTATAAAAGCCAAATTGTAAAAAAAAACAAAAATCTTTACAAACTCTGATTAGTTAATGACTGAAATAGCTGTCTGTACTTTATGTGTGTGCAACACCTCACCTGTCTCCTGTCCTGTCCTGACTGTGGTCCTCCCCGACCCTCACGAGGTTTGTCAAACCAGTCAGTCTCTTCATGCTGCAGGTGGTAGGCTTTAAGAGGAACAGGGAGAGAGAGTGACAACGGCACCACTATACTCATTATACTTGGAAGTGTCACAAGGTGTCTCATTCCACCACCTTTTCTCCTTGAACACTACCTCTTACATTTTCTCTGGACAAGATTATTATGTTGGGGTTCATTCTAGCTATATAACACTGGTGCAGTTGAAGTTATTTAAGGTATAAATCATTCAGATGGTCTGACCATTTAGGAAACAGTCACAGTAAGAGGTGTGTGCCATTGGTGCAGTGGACTGAGGCACAAATAAAGGTGTACATACAGGGCATGCATGTCTTGGCATGCAAATCGTGTCCCTCGTGTGGGCTTGTCCACACATCATGCGCTGATAGTGGGACCAAGTACTGCTGTGGCTTCAAACCACAGCAGACACACAAACAACGAGGATGAGATGCCTTATCCACACTTCACCAGATTAGCAGATTGATAAGCTCCAAGATTTCATCAACACTGTGAGCTGGATTTTTACCCGCGGGTATAGAGTTGTTCTTAGACAACGCTGCCTATGAACAAAACACTGCGCAGCACCACATCGCTGTAGAAGTACCTGTTTAGCATAGCACTACATACACTGCACCAAATTCGTTAGGTAAATACTTACTATATACCTTATACTGCTGTAAACACATTTTCTGCAAATGATTCGGTCCCTTACGCAGGATTATACATCATGGGTTTATGGCTCTTTTTAAACTGTAAGTAAATAACTTTGTTACGTGTGTGTATGTAGTTTTATTTTATAACAATTTTTGTAAAGCCATTTATTTCTGCAGTAAGTGTCTTTCTGCCAGCACGAGTTAAGATGAGAAAGCAGTTCCTGCTTGTTTCTAAAACAGTAGTTGATTTCTCCTCTTCATTGCCTTCAGTCATTGCACAGACTTGTTAAATTCCACCAGCAGCACATTGATTTAATCTAATTAAGAATTGATTGACCTGGGCCAAGTAGTTGGTAGTATTTACAGGGTAACATTGTAAGTAATATTGGGCTTCCATGAAGAGAGAGGTGTGAATAGTTAACACATTGATTTAATGTAAAAAAAATAATGACTGTATAAATGTTATTTGAATTCATTCTATCGGTGGAAAATCACTTACTGCTTAAACAGCTTTAAAACAGATTCTTCCAAGGTGCATAGGACTTTTGAATTGTATTGGATAATTTGTAGGTGACAGCTTGGCACAACTTAATGTGTGGTAAAATGCAACACTTTATGTAGCTAATTATGTTCAAACAGTGTGTTTGTTTGGCCTCGTCATCTTGTTATATTCCTATAGCCTCCTTCTCTGTGATTTTTGACAGAAATTGTACTGATATTTCTTATGCAACTGCTTTCAAGCATGCACCAACCATCCATAACTCTAAACTAATATTTAAGTCAGCAAGTAAACATTCAGTACTTAAAGTTGTGTTGGGACTTTTAGTGACTTTGAAAGGGGTAAACGGTAATGGCTAGTCAACTGCATCAGAATATCTCCAAAACAGCAAGTCTTGTATGGTGTTCCTGATATGCAGCGTTTAGTACCTACCAAAAGTTGTCCAAACAAGGGCAACACCATGGCTGGAATAATTTGAGGTTTACCACCTACCTTAACACTTTTGCAGACTAAATATTAGGGGTGGGCATAGATTAATTTTTTTAATCTAGATTAATCTCACTGTAATCTTGGAATTAATCCAGATTAATCTAGATAAAAATTTTAATCTAGATTAATCTGGCTCATTTGAATTCTGCCGAACGTCTGAAGCCCCCCCCCCCTAAAATGATCCCTAGCCACCCTAAATATATAGTCATTATTCTACTATTTTTAAATTATACAGTATATCCCCAGTTTTACGCGGATCGGGACTTGTGGATCCAGTCACATGTGGGTTTATGAGAATCGTTTTACACAGAAATATTCAAAACAACGTGGAACCTGCAAATATTCTTAGCTTTTTTCGTGGCAGTATTTTTTTTTTTTAACTCATTTTAGTACTTCTGGCTCCCCGTGCATGGCCATCGGACTTTAAACCTCTCTCGCTCTCTCTCTCGTTCCTGACTTTTCCGGGGTAGGCGTCTCTCTCTCTCTAGATTAATAATAAGAGATAGGAGTCTCACATTAACGCAGCACGTTAACGCCGATAACGGCCCACCATATACTCCTTCATGTTTGTAGTCATTAATGGCAGTGGATTCTTTCAGCAGGATTATATACCCTGCCATGCTGCAAAAATGATCTAAGAGTCGTTTGAGGAAGATATTGCAGAAAAGGTCTTGACTTTGTCGCTAAAGTCCCCAGTTTTCAATCCAATCGAGCACACCACCACTGGGTTCCTGAGCAAAACCCTTAACCCCAAGTTGCTCACGGGAGACTGCCCCCTGTAGGTAGGGAATGGAAGTCACTTCGGATAAAAGTGTCTGCTGAATGCTGCAAATGCAACTTATAGGCATATCTGCTGCTAATATCTTGATGTTATATTTCACAGGACATCTTCAGAGATCTTAAGGAGTCTGTGCCTCACAGAGTCAGGACTAGAGGAAAGCTGATAGGCAGGTGTTTTTTATTTTATGGCTGGGCATATCTGTAAATGCAGATCTGTAAATGGTTGGTATATAAACAGTTCACAAAGAGAGTTACACATAAATACAAAAAACAGCAAGCTAGCTCATTTGCTCAGTCTCCCCAGGTCTGTGTGGGTTTTCCACCATGGGTTTGTCTGTGTTTCTCCTCTATAATAGACTGGCATACTATCCAGGGTGTTTTTTTGCCTGCCCCTCTACACAACCAAGCCTGGTTAGGAGAAGAGGCTTTTTACGCTGTGCCATACTGTCCCCTAGATTAGCTGCAGGTCAAAAACTTGATTCTGTCTGTCTGCATTTCACTGGTGGCTACTTACGTTAAATCAGCTACACGCACTCAAGTAAAATCTGAGTTAATATTTTTACTCCTGTATATTTTATCTACTTGTACCCAATTACATTTTACGCATTAACTTGCGCACTAATACTTTTATCATGTTTAATATGTTACAGTGCTGATAGCATTTGCATGTTGTTTAATTATTTCATATACCTGATATTTTTGCACTAATACTTAAACACATTTTTACTTATTATTTTTACTGATTTCACTAAGGTAGGGATTCATTCACTTGAGTATATATCGCTGTGTGGTATGAGGTATGTTTAATTATTCCTATAGAACATGAAAAGCATTATTGAGACAAAGTCAAAACCAAATGACACGAGACAACAGGCAGCAGTAGCTCCAGTTTTGAAGAAAAGACTTCCTGAGTCAGGTTAAATCAGGGATATGTTGTATATTCACTCCTTCACTTGTGTGAGGATGTACCAACCATGCTGTGAACAAATGATCCTTCAAATGGACTGAACTGAAACCTCAACACACTGAGATTTGGCATTCCAACATGCCATTATCACGGTAAAACACATATGTAGGCATGTAAATATGCATGTGTCCCTGTTAATATGATCACACTATGTGAGAGTCACCTAGTGCAGCATATGAAAATGAATTCCAGGATGGGGCTGAGGTGCACCACAGAGATATGCCCATCACTCAAAGACTATGGCACGCATGGGACGAGTTGATTTATGCTTAATGGGATTTTGAATGCCATTGTGCAGTAACTCTCACCTTCTACTTTCCACTTAGGACCTCCTGCTGTGATGCAAACATTGCATTTCAGTATATTTGTAAGGTCAAAACAAAAGAATAAAAACTATGCAACACTATTAGAGAAGACTATTTTGAAACTTATGTTACCCATAGTTAAAAATTTGCAGATGATTATATAGCTTATACTTTAATAGTACTGTTCTTAATACTGTTTTAAATTCCTTTTGTGTGTATACATGCAGGGATATTGAATGCCCTACTGGTAACAAATACACCCAATAACTTGTTTTTATTAGAGCTGGCATGACTGCAAAACACACAGCAGAGTCTTACTTGATCAAACTGCAGGTCATGCAAAGACACTAAAAACAGTTTATTTAACTTCATTTCAATGTTCCCTAAAGAACACAGTGGCTTTATAGCACAATCGCAGTTAAAATACACCAGAGTTCATGTTTATAAGTTTGTGATAACTGTTAAAAAATTCATGCCAGCTCTTTTTGTTACAATGTATGTGAATAAACCTTCTTTGATACACAGGAATGGTTTCTATTACTGCTAATACATCCCTAAAATGTTTCAAAGAAGTCATACACTTCACATACTACATGTTAGTTCACTGAGTATTATTAGTTTGCTGATAAAATGAGTGGCTTTGGGAAGTTTTAAGCAATGGCAGTAGCGGTGACATACTGTATTATAGTTGCATTCTACATTTAAGGAGGGATATGAAGGTTGATTTATAGAATACAACTACAGTAATACTCTACCGTATCTGATACTCTCATGATAGAGCCTGGGGTCACTTCTGTGCAAAACCATCAGGGGGACATTAAGTGCTGCAAACCAAAGCATATTTACAGTCTTAAAATTGCTTTGGTTCATATGTATATTGTAGTTTTACCTATGTTACCTGGTACAAATCTAATTCTATTGCTCAAAATCCAACCAATATGCACAACATGTTATAATACATATATATAATGCTTAATGTTGTAGCTAGGCACAAGATCGTTACATTACATTCACTTTTCTAGACAAATGTCAGTCCTTGAGACACACGTATAGCATAGCTCTAGACAATTTAGCATTTCAGTAACAAATCCTGAATAAATTCCCACATTTACTCAATATCTGCTTAGCAACATAGATGCTCATAATGCTAAAGGTAATTAAGGGACCACAAAAACATTTTAGTGTGTTTGTGCCATTGCAATGACATTGGAAGTTTTTCTTTAATGAAACAAGATTAACAGAACTATGTGCTCATCGCACTGTTCTCGAATTGAAGTGCATGTGAACATTAAGAGGCATCGTGTACAATATGCACTGTATGGAAAAGATACAAATTACAGCCACAACACAAACTGCAGTCGCAACCCAAACAGTCAAATTAATGATCACTCAGAAAGCCATGCGGTAAATAGCATGCATCTTTATCTTTATTCCAAAAAGAATTTCATGACCATTTTCCAGCCACACTCTAATTAAGCTTAGTCTTCATTTAAATTACACTCTCTACTCTAAGCTTTAGAAATTACTTTATAGACTAGGCTTAATCAGTGTCTAGAATATCAGTTCATAATGCATTCATACCAGCATTAACATGCAATGAAAGAAAATAAAGTCAAGATCAGTTGAAAAACTGAAGCAGTAAAATTGTATTGTTGGCAAATTAATTGTAGTGCTTCTTCTAGGCCTATTCATTTGCAAACAACTTGGCTCTTGGTTGTATGCAATAATGCAAGTGTCATGTCAATACAATTTTGAGTATTGCCATTTGCAAATGTTTAATGTGTTAAATTTGATTACTTAATTGTTAATCATTCTATAATGTTGTCTAATGGCCAAATCATGGAAAGGGGAGACAGGTTTATTTCAGCACATTCACCAATATCAGCACATTACTGAATTTCTCAATCTTCTGTGTGGCTTACTACCAGCCAACCAAGACTGCAGACTGCAAATAAACAATGTCTTATGTTGCTTCATCGTTGTATTATTACAGTGCATTTCCAACATAACTACAGTATACAATTTCACAGGGAATTGTAATTGTAAGCAGAAAGCATTTCCTTCTGAACATTTCCCTGATGATTAATGATGGCACCTGGTTTAAATCACAGCAAATGATATATGGCCATGTTATTTAAAAGACAGAATTTGTAAGCAACTATTTGTCAGAAAGAGGAAAAAAGCCAAATGAGCAATAAGAGTAGCATGCAAATTAACATTGACTGGCCATTCAAATACAATGAAAATTCTTCATACATATCAATATATTATGTATAAGAAAAGGTTGGAGAAACAGAAAATGAAGAGAGTTTATCATGCACATGTACAGTAATGCACTACGTATATCTAAACAAGTACAAGAAACTCATTACAGAAAGACGAATGTATGTGAAACAAAACTAGAACTTACATACTTGAAAACAATCAGGGTCATGCATGAGACACATGTCAACCAAGGCTGTAAGTCTCAGATCAAATTTACCTTCGCTGTCAGACATAGCTCCTTGTAGATCATCCATAATAAAGGCTATATCTCGATCATAGCCACGTGTTCGTGATTCTTCTCTCATGTGCTGCTGTACCTCTGGCAAAGAGTGACTGGAACCAAACTGGTCCCGAGAGTCAGCAGAGATAGGTGGGAGTGGACCCGCAGATGCCCTTGCCATACCCATTGGTTGCCCAACAGGACTCAGTGGACTCTCTTCTTCAGAGTTCTGTGCCACAATAGGGATACGGCCCCTGCTCTGGCTGATGGGCAAACTAGTTGGCTTTGCCCTTACTGCACCAAACTGGGAATCCATGCCTTCACTCTCTGTCTTTAACCTTAGAGAAGAGCTGGAAAGGTCTCTTTTGATGGATAAGTCAAGTCCATACACAGAGGAAGGTCTAGAAGAAGGTCTAGATCGAGTGCCACTAGGGTATGTGCCATCATCTTGGAGGGATGACCTCAAAGTTGGGCCGAGATTAAGAGACTGACCAAGGTTCAGTGACTGAGTCAAGTTAGTACTTAGTGTGGAGCCCAGGTACTTCTGCTGCTCAGCTATGTTCTTCCTCAGACCGAAAGTTATTTCATCTTGTAGGAGCCTTGCCCTATTAGCGAGTCCTCCTACTGCAGAGCCAGTGGAGGCCAAAAACCCACTGTAATCAGGCTCCAGGTCCCTGCTCTCTTGTATAGGGGAAAATTTTGTAATTTTTGGGTCAATTAATGCTCTCTTGTTCTTTAACTGTTTCTGGTAAAGGACTGAAGCTGGAAGCTGTTTAGCAGCTTGTTTTTCAAGAGTGAGCCTTCCAATACTATATTTCTCAGATTTAGGGAAGTGTCTAAAACCATCAGTATGGAGGTAGTGAGGCAAACCTGTGAGCTGTTCCAGGCCATCGGTACCCCTCCTGAATTCTTGCTTGATTTGCTGCTTTAGCAGTTTCAACTCATATGGCTCCTCCATCGCATCCTCATCTGGTTTACCATATGAATGCAGTCTGGAGGCAGCTTGAAGAGGCCCAAGGAAGTCAGTCACATCTGCTGTCCGACGAACTTCAGCAGCCCTGAGAAGTCTGTCAGTTTTGCTGATATCCTTATCAGGAATGTTGAAGCTTGAGGTCAAATCTGTCGAGCCCTTGGTCAGCTCCCCAATATCATCGATCATTACATAGTTTCTGGCATTATGATGATCAATGTCTGCATAGAAGGATTCTGCTGAAATGCTGGACAAGGGGCTGCTGGCCATACTGCCTCTCTCCTCCAGACCCATTCTCAAGTCTAGATTACCATATTTGCCCCCAAGATGTGAGACCCCATAGGCACTCTCTGTGGATGTAGGAACAATCAGAAGAGGTTGATTCCGTATCACCTCATAGTTAGTGGTTATCTTTGGTTCCAAGTCAGACAGAGTAGTCTGGCGGGTTTTCTGTTGCATTAGCAAGAGTTGTGAAGCATGGTCATAACTGGTTTGTTGAGATTGTTGATTAAGTGTTGGCACTGAAGAGTACATTGATTGGGACTGGTAAGAGGGCACTTGTTGGTGGTAAAGGGATTGTTGTTGGTACAAGGACTGCTGGGAAAAGTGACTTGGGGTCCCAGTTTGGGAGGCATACTGATAATGGGAGTATGGAAGTTGAGAATACTGAGAATCTGCTTCGGTCTGTGGTGGGATAAACTGGTTAAACTCTGACTGAGGGGCAGTTCGTGGGCGCTCCATTCCATGGCCAGTTCCCCGTGCCTCTCTGATGTTACTGACCTCACTATCAGACATATAGTCACGCTCCTCTGCCACACCTTGCAAGTAAGCCCTTTCCCTCTTCTCCCTTTCTTTCAGTAATGCCTCTTTCCTTCGATTAATGCCCATCTCAAGATACCTTAGTTTGGCATCAATCTCTTTCTCTTCCTCATCTAGCTCTGCTTGCTTCTTACGCAGTTTAGAAGATTCCCTCTCAACCAAATCAAGTTCTTTGTCAATGTCTTGAAGAATTTTGGCTCGAGCCATTGTGGTGTTTCTGCACATTCTTCTTCGAGCAGAACCAGTACTGTATCCTGAGGGGCCAATGAGAGTATCCTCTTCTGGTGGTGGATGGGGAAGAGTGCGTTTTACTTTCTTCTGAGAACCACTCAGTGAGCTCTTGCTCTGCAGAAGAAAAGCACATATTTTTAGTTCATTTGAATTCACTAACGACAACCTACTTAACTATAAATCCAGAAACATGGTCTGATCATTAATAAAAAACAGAGCAAAGAAAATGGTAATGGATTGATTTGAATGTAATTGATTACTGCAGTACTTACAGAATAGGTATCTGCATACTGGTACATGATTCTGTCATCAGTTGTGGGGCTCAGAGACTTGGGATCAGAAAGAGATCTTTGTGAAGCCTTCAGAGATCTTGGGCTACTTGGCTGTCTTGATGGTTCAGCTGCTAACATCTTGTGTGAGCCCTTTCCAGGAGACACAGGGGAGACTGGGGAATACAGTACCTTTGGAGATTTGGGCAGTGATGAGATTCCACTGTCTGCTGTTAGATGTGTGCTAACACCAATTTCAATTGGAGTTGAGTGTCTTTTATCTTTGTCAGATGTTACATCTGAGTCACTTTCTGTTTGCCCTCCCCTGTGTAGATCCACTGTGGTATCTATTTGAGCTCGGACTGGGGGCCTCTTTATTGTCCCAGAATGATCTGTCTGAACTGAGATCTCAGCCACAGTTTGGACTGCAATGCTGGATACTTTTGAGCCTTTACCTCGCTCTCCATCAGCATATCTGTTTGAGCGAGATCTGCGCCTGCTCCTAACAGGGACATCCCATTCATCCTGATCCTCATCATCAGTTTGCACACAACTATCTACACTTCTCCTACTTCTCCTCCTCCTGCCAGGGTAGGGTTTGTCCACCCCTTCCTCCTCATCCGTCTGAACACCACTTTCAAATATTTTCTTACTACCGAAGCCTACACTTTGCTCATTGACTTGCTTTGGTATGGAGGTCAGCTTCTTGGAATTCTCAACATCTTCTGATTTAAGAATATGAGATCCACCAGAAGGAGCAGTGTACCAATCTTCACCAATTAAAGGGTCATGGACAGTAACTGCAGATGATGCAGAGTCATCCTTCACTGGCCAATACTGACCATTATCTCCTTTAGAATACTGGGAGTCCAGAATAATTCCTGAACTAATGGGTTGAGACATTTCTTCGTTTGGTTCAAAACCATATGGATAAATTTTCTGCTCCACTAGCTGTTGCTGTAGTTGCTGCTGTAGTTGGTGGATTTGCTCAAGTTGTAGTTGCTGCTGGGCAAAGGTCTCCTGTTGAAGAACGAAATGGGCCTTGCGTTCTTCCTCCTGCTGCATTAGGAGTTGATGTTTCATGCTCTGAAGTTCCTCTAATTCCTTTTGGACAATTAGCTGTTCCTGTTCACGGTAGCGCTGTATCTCTTGTCTCTCCCATTCAAGCTCTTCAGCAAGACAAAGCTGCTTTAGCTTCTCTAACTGTAAAAACTCACGCTCAGCTTGGTACTGTTGGGTCTTACTGTCATCCAAGGCAGGGAAACTTGGGGAAACCAGAGCATCCAGTGAGGCTGCAATGGCCTCAAGAGTAGCATCAGAGTACAGTTCTGGAAAGGCTGTTAATGAAGGAAGGAGGTTGGCTAGGGCCGAAGGCAGAACAGCCTTGGATGGATCAGATTCCAAGAATATTGATTGGTTTGTTCCAGTGGTATGTATGAAATCATATGGTGAAGGCTGGTTCTGAAGCATTGAGAGTGGCTCTGGTATAGTGCTGAGACTGTTGTATGTTGTACTGAATATTGAGTCTGGCTGAGTCGTAATTGCGTATGTGGATGGAATGGGTGCAGCAACAGATGAGTATACAACTCCATTTGATGATCTTAGGACACTATTCATTCCAATGGATGTTTCATTAGTTGTGGTGACCCCAGAAAATGTGCCTTTCTTAGAGTAGTCCAGTGCTTCATCTGTAGTGGTTGGAAAATGTACACTTTAGTTAAATCAACTAGTTGGTCCTGCATGCCCTATACTCTGAGGCCATGCAGTTTCTGACAAAATGACTATAAGAAGGAAACCAAAGAGCATGCAAAAATCTTGTGATTCTTGTCAGACTAGCATGATGCAAAGCCAAAACACTGAGGGACAACACGAAGGCACATGCATGCATCTGTGTAAAGAAAAAAGGAAAAAATAATTAAAAATGATCAACTGTTGCTCAAAACAGAAAAAGAACAGAAAACCAGAAAGCCATTTCTTACATAATGAAAGAATAGTGAAAGCTTTTTAATACATACATACACTGTAATACTGACCTGATGACATTTTTGCTGATGTCAAATCAATTGCCCCATCAGATGCCCCATTTTGGTAGGTAAATCCATTCTTGCCATAAGGGAACGATCCAGTTTCCATGTCAGACAAAGAGACCTTCATTTTACTGAGGTCTTCAATTCCAAGGCTTGTGGTACTTTCATGTTGATAGTGATCATCTTTGAAGCTAAACTGGTTATCTGGTTGTATGGTGACTGGAGCCTGTGTTCTGCAGCTGTCAGGGAATGGTAGCCTATATAGGACATCACAGCACACTGCTCGTCTTCCTGCTGTCAGATCAACAGGTGCTGCATCCTCCTCAACGACAGTTGTAACAACCCCAGAGGAGGAAGACAGAGCCACCATGGCTTTCATTGGCTTTGATGTAGTGAGATCTATAGCTTCAACAGCCAATGGGTCAGAGTGAATAGGTACTTCAGCTTTTGTACAGGCTACTGGCCCCCCCACGACTGGTAAAAATGAAGGTGCAGTTGTTTTAGCAGGCTCACAAGATAGATTCATGGGGATCTCTGTGCTGGTTGCAGATTTTGGCTGCGAATTTACTGGTCTGTATACTATTTGAGCCAGTGGTTCAAATGGTTTGTATGCTGCAAGTGACAGAGGCATCGAAGTGGCACTTCCTAAATTGAGAGGCTTGTCAGCTATGTTATTATTGTATGTAATTGTAGCAGCGCAGGTAACAATAGTGATGTTATTGATGTTATCTGTCACAACAGAAAGCGTTGTAGCAGGGGTTATCTCAGCACTCAGATTTACAATTTCTGGTTGCACAGCAGTTGTCTGTCGATCACTTGTGAACTGTCGACTTGATTCAGGGGCTGTCAGGTCCATTCCTCTGTCAGTCATTGTCACATTGACCTTTAAGGTTGTGAGATCTATGACATCACTATGATACTGCACTTTTCCATTTTGTATCGGTTGTGTTTGTGTTTTTGTCATTTCTGGCTGGACCATGACTGCCACATTGGCAGGCTCTGGCATAGGTTCTAGAGGAATTCTCTCTTGGACAACTGACACAGTAGTAGTTCTCTGGACTTCAGTTGTGACAACTTGGGTCACGAGATTAGGTAATGTATCAGGATGCTGTTCAGTTGTGGAAATTGCAGAGTACATTTGGCTCATACTTGATACAACTTTATCGGCTCCTCTTATTTCTTGGCTTTCTACTGACTTTGTGAACTGAGTATATGTTATTGGTACGGCTGGCACAGCCATTGGAGCATACACCTCTGGTACTTCTTGTTGTGGTTCAAAAATGGATTCATGCTGTTGGATCTGATTTTGTGCAAATGAAGATGGACCTACAGCAGGTATAGCCTCTTCTGAAGCAGACACAATTAGTACTTCTTCCATCTCCAGCCCTTGTAAAGCCTGGCTATCTGTGGATAATGGGAGTTGGGAAATTGTAATAGGAGTAGGACATACTGTTTTAATGGGCTGTCTCTCAGGCTCAGGTCTCAGATCAAAAGAAGCTGTTGATTCCATTGGATGCGTTGCTGTAACAGATTCTGTAAAAGCTGTGGGTGTCACCTCTGCAGTTGTTTTTATTGACATTAGTGGTAAGGTCACCAATGATTCAGAAACCATGGCTAGTGATGCTGTAATAGGAGGGGCAGCATACATTGTTGGTGTAGAGATCACTGATGACATAGTATATGTTGCTGATTCTGTGGTGGCTGGTACTTCTGCCACAGCTGGTGCCACAAAAATCGTATGTGGTGATGTTACAAGTGGTGCAGGAACTACTACTGGTGCAGTGTATAAACTCTCAGGTTGTGCAGCATTAATTATCACTTCCTTTGTGGTTGGTGGCTCGGGTTGGGTCACAGAAATCAGTGCTTGTGCTGCTGTTTTTGGTAATGAAACTATACTTGGTACCAAAGCAACTGGGGCAACATCTGGTGGTGCTGCTACCACTGGTAATGTAGTCACTGTAGAGACAGTATGTACTGGGGTCTCGATTGTAACTGCTGGTGAGGCAAGGACAGTTTGAACTGGAACCACTGCAGCAAGTGTTGCCATTATTGGGGCAGATATTACCTTTGGTGGTGCAGTTACTAAAGATGCTGAAACCACAGACACTGGTGCAGATACTACAGATGGGGAAAATACCCTTGGTGCGACAGCAGGCACCTGTTGCTTAGGAGTTGGTAGTGATGATCTTCGTACTGGAGCTTGAGTTGTTATACCCTCTACTGGTGATCCTGGTTCTGATGGCAATGTTATCACCACATATGTCTCAAGAGTTTTAGCAAATCGAGGTGACAAGGGAGATTTTGGAGATGAAATACTGTATTTATGATCAACAGGGGCAGTCAAACTGAGTGAAAGGGCATTGGGAGGTTCTCTTGCTCTTGGTAATGTTGCAGCACGACTTGCATGAGCAAATGTGGGTTCAGGAACAACTGGTGGCTTCACGCATTCTCTTGACCTGCTAAACACTAAACCAGTTGGGATACAGACTGGTTTGGGCGGAACTGGGGGTGGTGGTTTGTGTACTGCAGCTACAGTTTGTTTTACTGCTACACTTGGTGCTGTGCTAGCCATACTTTTAAGAGACTCAGGGGGAGAAGGCATTACCCATGAAGAAATAGGAACTGAATGTTCACTAACAGCTGGATTAATGAAATGATGAGGTGGCAGGGCTGGTGGTGAAGCTGCAGGTGGAGGTGGAAATTCAATGATAGGCTTTTCTGCTCTTCCAAAAGTGACAAATGTTGATTGAGGTACAGGTCTTGTTGACATAAAAGTTGAATCAGTTCCTAAGCCAGCTGTCTGTTCCACACTTGAAACAAACTGAGCAATGTCTGTTCTGATAACAGGATGACTTCCTCCTTCTTCAACAGAGGTTGCTCCTGCCAGAATACCTTGTCTTTGACTAATGACAGATGTAGTTTCAAGGTTTGGCAAACTGATAACAAAATTATCTTGTCTTGTCGGCACAGCAGGAGTCACAATTTGAGACTGTGATGTAGTTATTCCATAGGCATCTACTTTATGTTGAATGCTCTCAATCGTAGGATGTACATCCGGTACTGATTGAATTGGTTGAGATGGTAAAGTTCTAAAGGCAAAAGTTGTTGTCATGGTGGAAGGTGCAATAGGAACTTCTTCTCTAGCAGCATGCTCTGCAAGGGTTTGAGTTGGCATAACTACAGGAAGTGCAAAAGGTGAAGCATGGACTGATACTTGGGAACTGTCCATACTTTGATTATTGATTGGAATTTGAATGGAGACTTGTGGCATTATTGTTCTGTCAGTGGAAGGAATAGAGGCTGAAACATATGATAGTGGGGCAGAATTCTCATAATGAGAAACTTGTCTTGTTGGTTCTGATACAGTTGGACAAACAGAAGATTGTTCTATGGGATCTTTTGGGATGGATGCTGAAATGGTTGTAACAGCAGAAACAGTGGCTTGCACTATTGCTGACGCTGTTGTTGGGATAGAAGTGGGAGGTAGAGTAGGAACTACATTTGCTGTATGACTTGGAGACTGGGATGGTGAAGCAACTAGGTCTGGCATTTGGACTGGCACAACTGTTGGAACTTGAGTAATTGTTAGAGATGGATACTTCTCTGCAGAGGTCTTCGGAGATGAGGTTGACTCTAAAGGTAGTACTTGAACTGTACCTTCTGATGCAGGAGAGACAACATCAGGCATTTGCACAACAGGAGCAGGAGTTACAATTGGAACTGTAGCTCTTTCTGGAGATGCAGAAGCTGATGATGTTAAAAAAGCTGGTACTGCAGACTCCCTAACTTCAACAAAGGCTTGAGCTGAGACAGAAATAGGAATTTGCTCATCCGGTAAATCTGTCAGTGTTGTAGATGTTGACGAAAGTGTAGAAGAGTCTAAAGTAGTAGTGGCAGAAACAGGTTCCAGTATTACAGATTTTGAAACTGTCGTCTGCAAAGCTGAATCCGTGACAGATGGAGCTACTTCATCTGGCATTTTAACAATAATGGCTTCTAATTTAGGTAATGGTTTTGGTGTTGGTTTTGGAGCTAATGGCGGTCTAGAAACAGAAACGTCTGCTGGCATAGGAGCTGGGACTGGTTTTGCAGTTAATGGTGTTTTAGTAACAGGAACCTCAGTTGGTAGAGATTGTTGAGTTGTACTGAGTGGTGGTTTCAAAACAGGAGATTCTGCTGGCATAGGTGCTGGAGGTGGTTTTGGAGCCAATGGTGGTTTAGAAACAGAAATATCTGAAGGAGCAGAAACTATGGTTGGTTTTGGAGCCAGAGGTGGTTTAGAAACAGAGACCTCGAGTGGAATTGGAGTTATGTCCTTGACTTTTGCTGAGACTTGGGTAGATGGATCAAAAACTAAGTCTGGCATTGGAATTATAACCTGAGTAGAATCAGATACAAAAGCCTGTGTACTTTCAATAACAGTTGGGATTTCTTTAGTTAAGCCTGGCGCTGTGTGTGATGGTATAACTGGAACAGGAGATGAACTTGGTGACAGAGGAGATGGTGTTGAATCTTGGACTGAAACAGGGGGCACGGTTTCTAGAGCTGTTTTTGATTGAGGCACTTCACACACAACAGATATGGGTTCAATCTCTACTGGCTGTGTCTGAGCTAAAGCTTCTATAACTTTAGCATCTTCATAAGGAATGTCAGCTGAAGCAGGAATTTCATAGTCTTGTATAATATTATCTTCATCTTCAGCTTCTTCTTCACCAGAAGAACACTGGGTAATTTTAAGGTCAGGAATAGGATAGAGAATTGTCCTCACAGACAGGTCTTGAAAAGATGACTCAGCAATGTAAGGTTGCATAGCATATTCAATAGCTTCAGTTGTATGTTCTTCCTTAATGTCATCCTCACCACTTGATGGAATTACAATAACCTCAGGAGAATCATATGAAGGCTCACTTGAAGAAATAGGGGATACTATAGACACAGGACTTGACTGTGTAGAACTTGTCCCAGGAGTTAGTACCTCTTTTTGCATCTTCAGCGTGTCTTCATTTGCGGATTCAGCACTCAGCTCAGATTCTTCATCTTTGCACAGGGAGTGTTCATCATATTCTGACATAGTCACATAGCAAGTGTCAGTAACAGCAGGTACAGAAGCACCCCTCTGCAGAGCATGTGCATGCTCAGTTGTATGTTCTTTTACCATGAACCCCTTCTTCTTCTGCATCTCCTCATAGACTTCTTCCGGTGTTCTAAGTTTTCTTACTGTCTCTTGAACAACGACTTTACTCAGATATTGATCCTCGCTTTGTTCATCTATCGTAGCCTGTGTTGATTCCTCCACTAGTGACTCATAGGCATAGTCCTCTATCAGCATGCCTCCATAGAGTGGCTCAATCTCAGGTGGAGTAACTTTCTTTGTCATTGTCATGACAGCTTTGAGATCCTGGGCTTTTTCCATCATTTCTTCATATGCCTCCTCTGCACTCTTTAATGGTTTCTCTGCTGGCAGCAGGTGGGTATAGGCATTCTCTGGTTCAGACTCAATACTTGGTGAGATGTTAGAAAACGAGGATAACTCATGCACTTCTGATGCTTGCCATTCATCCTCAATTTGAGGAACACCTGTAGCATAGAGATTACTGGGTGCAAAGTCAAAATCCCTATAGAAGTCATCTTCTTTTGATTTTTCGGGAATCTTTTTAAGCTGCTGTGTCGTCTCATTTAGTTTTTCCTGTGTCTCTTCACCCTCAGAGGAGTCCTCTATGGTTGGAAGGCCTTGTTCTTGCCTGTGTTTCACTTTAATTTGCTGCTTGCCCTCTAGATTTGCCTTCTTATGACTTGGACTGCTATCACTTTCTTCATCAAAGGAGGACAAAGATGTAGGTGATGCAGTTCCTGGTGTGAAGCTGGATGCTTGCACACTAGAGGATGCATCACCTTTAGACCTGTCCTCTGAGTCCTCAATAAAACTCTCATCTTCAGTAATCTGTCTGGTCGGCATTGTGTGTTCCGCAGAAATCGGTACAGTTTCTTCCTTTTCATTGTCACTCAAGACCACCATTGTTACTGTTTCATCTAATGATTCTGAAATAGGAATGACATGCATGCTCTGCTCCTCAGATTTTAGTTTAGTGTCAACTGCTGTTTCTCTTTCTGCATCTCTAGTGTCATGCTGTTCCTTATGGCTTATCTGCTTCGTGATGGAGCTTTCCTCATCTTTTGGTGATAAATCCTCATCTTGACCCATTTGCATTAGCTGTATCCGTATGAACTCTTCATCTCCAGAATCTGGGCTGTCCGGTTTAAAGTCTTCACTGCTAGAGGATGCAGCACTTAGTTTCCTTCTCCTGTTGAAATGCGGCGATGGTTCACTCTCACTGCTGTTCTCCCCAGAGCCAGGATGCTTTACACTCACTGGTCCCTTGATATGCACCAGACCTGATGCAGTTTTCTGCAGTAAAGACTCATTAGCCCTATGGATCTCTTTAAGCTCTTCCTCAGCAGAGCTGTATGACTCAGGAGAAACAGAAAAAATGTCATGTCCTTGTTGCTCCAACTTCAATGTCCTCATCTCATCTCCCAACACTTTGGTCTCAGGTTCACAAAGTGATGTAGGAGAACTTTCAACCTGAACCACAACCTCTTGATTGTGGACAGGCTTAGGTGCTAACTGGGAAATGACATCCTGTGTTAGCTCCACTGAAGATGTTTTACTGATTTTATCTACTGGCTGCAGACTTTCGTATTTCTGCTTAGGTGCTTTGTCCATGGGCCCAGGGGTGGTTTCAGTGGTCTCCGTTTTGACTTGCTGTGCATTGGGTATAGCTGGGGACTCTGTTCTAGATCCTGTGTCTTCCATCTGCCCACTTAGAGCCCTCAGAGTCTGGCAGTTCAAGCACAGCCACTCAGCCTGTGTAAAACATGATCAGTTTTGTTTTTTAATATTGATAAAATACAACAAATTCTGATACAATACATTTGGACACAATTATCATCGTTCTTCTGCATAATTATAGCAATTTAATCACAGTTAATTTATTTAATAATTAAGTTTCTAACAATAAAACCCATCAACCCTACTGACCCATATAGTTTCTTAGGGTCAAAGCATCCGTTACTGGGATGGTAGACCAATAGTGGTAATTATTCTGTCAAAAAAAGGTTCTATAATGATGGTAGTGACAAAAACAAAGATTTAGAAAAGCCTCCTTTTTGTCCTTGTCTACATTACAGTGAAATTCCAGACAACACAACTGGGATCTGACTGGGTCATTGTGGAGCGTCTCAGTAACGGGTTAAATTTCCATCTTTAGGAGTACACTGTCTCCTGCATACATTCACTCTTTGAACCCTGAACTCATTTGATTAACTGCTGGGCACATAATGATTTATTTCTGTATTGGACGCAGACAAAAAAGTGACTTCCCCAATAATGTAAAGAAATATTACAATATCTGAAAACAACACAGAAAAACATATAGATTCCATTGGTATTAGGTAAGCCATTTCTGCTAAAACACAATATGCTTTTCCTAACCTAAAATTAAAAAGCTCAACAACATTGTTAATCAGGCCACATCAGAAATAAACATGTTTCAAGGTATAGAAAATAGAAGGAAATAAATAATCTTAAAATGACAGGAATATAGACCTCAGAAGTATACAAAACAGTGACGAATAAAAAAGCAGAGAATAGGTTAACAAATGTAATGTGCAATGTACAATGTAATGTTTTTGATTTTTTTTTTTTTTTACATAATATGGTCACACTGTGCTACAGTAAACCTGCATCTGTTGTGCCAGAATGTTGTTAAAGTGTTGTTTTTTTCTGCTGAATATCTTCTGACATGCCTACCTGGCTGGCTAGATGTTCCAAGACTTACAAGTTAGACATTAAAAGTACAATATTATTACCATTCATTATTTGGCCATCTGCTATGTTGTTAGTGTTCTCACTTTTCCAAATAAGTAGCATGCCTCTGCTGCTGGTTCAGAATTATATCTCTGGCAGAATGCCATGCCTGTCCTCTTCTATTAGTGGGCAACCCATAAGGACCAGCAGGCCCAAGGACCAGTCGCACAGGGGGCTTTCATTCTCCATGATTAACTCCTGTGCAAGATATACTAGCGTTCAGCAGAGATAAGCCTCTTTAGAACACCACAGCAATTCAGTGTAGAGCTGGTGAAAGGACAAGCTATCTGACCTTTCAAAACACTGATCTGTTTACGCAGGGTGATGAAAAAAGACTAATTTAAAGCAGACAAGGGAGATTTTATCAGGGCAATTTGAAAATGGTTATGGGATCTCAAGGCGAGTGGCATCCTAATGATGGCTAGAAGAAGAACCAACATGGTTCCATTACTGGAAGTTACTAGGAGACAGCATGTGGAAAGGTCCATAAGAACAAGAAAGACCGGTCTTATTGACATCTTTCAAGTTCATTACAAACTAATCACTTGGGGAACACTCTCAGCTAATATTGCTCTTCATCTTTAAGGAAATTTGAGCATTCCTTGCAGATTTATTAGAATCATTCTCATCCTGCAATCTCCTCAAAATGAGTGGGGTGAATGCATACAAACAGCAATCTGGCTTTGACAGCCACAAAGAAGCATAACTTTTGTTAAAAGCACATTCAAATCTGAGGCACTCTGCCTTTGCATAATGTTCTTAGATATCTCACAGAACCTTCCAAACAGAATAATGCACCTGCCTACATTACATCTCTGCTCTTTTCTCAGTTAGTCTCTGCAACAGAACTGTGGGCCAATTTACAATGAGCATCACTTGAGTGGTAAATGGAATGAATGCCTACATTGTACTGTATATCAGAGTCTGCAGCCTTGCAGAACCCTGCCTGGCATTTTATTGATTTCCTGGCAGCTGCCTTTGGCAGCAGATTTAGCTGGCTAATACAGTGCGCTTCAACAGCCCCCACAGTGGTATGCTTTGTATAAATCAGGTCCGATGATAATAAAGGGTCTTGACCTACTAATTTGAAATAAGCAGAGTTATCAGCTGCTTGGAATGAATCCATTCCCTCTGACAAACAGCAGAGACAGAAGCAAATTATTTTCACATCTAATTAAAGATTGTCTACTCTCTCATGTGATAACACTTCAGAAGAACATGGAATTGGGAAAGTAAAAATACTACACAGGAAATTATCTGATTCTCTTTCAAATTCAGTATACTAAATGAGATTAAATGCCCTCTCTAGACACTAAGGATACTAAGAGTTTAATGCAGTATGTAAACATGAATACATTAAAACCTTTTACTCACTTTAATGTGCTCTAAATATCTAAACTACAAAACAATCATTTTGAATCAACAAGAGTTACATCTTATCATCTTATTCACATTTCCAAGGTACACTCATGATTAAGGTACTAAAGAACTAAACTACATACATGAGACCCTGTTTAATTTGGAGGGATAAAGAATGGTAAATGTAAAAACGGTGGATAGTTTCAACCATAAAATAAAGTCAATGGGCTCCTTATAGTCATGCGTGAACTACAGCACACAGTGTGAATAACGTAAAATACTTTCTCTGCATTTAACCCATTTACCAAGTGAAACAGTGGGCAGCCACCAACACAGCACCTGTGGAGCGTGGGCACCTCAGTGGTGCCACTAGCAGTCCTGGGATTCAAACTCACAGCCTTCTGATCACAGGATCAATTCCCTAACCACCAGGGCACAATCTGCCCCAAATATAATGTTTCACTAGCAAGTTATTCCCTTATCTATAAAAGTCTGGTGAGAGCACTCCTTAAACTGCAAGCTTAGTTTCTGTTATTTATGTTAAAACATGTAATTTAGTAACTACTTAAAAAGTGAGGTTGCTAAGTGTTTCTAGGTTTGGACAAGGTTCTTTAAGTGGCTATTCTATTCCATGTACATATAATGAAGTACTATTTTGTATATGAAGTCTCTAAAATTATAACTTTACAGTAACAACATTTAGCAATTTTCCAAGTTGTTTTGAATGGTAGTTTTTTTGTAGATTTACTCATTGTGGATAATTTGACACAATTTAATAAAAGGAGGCAGCTGGTGGCCTAGTGGTTAGTGAAAAAATCTGGTCATACGTGAACACACCACAGCACACAGTGTGAACAGCACAGAATACTTCCTCTGCATTAACCCATTCACCTACAAACACAGTGCCCGGGGAGCAGTGTTTGGGGACAGTACCTTGCTCAGGGTACCTCAGAGGTGCCTAGCGGTCTTGGGAATTGAACCTGCAGCTTCCTGATCACAGGGCGAATGCCCTAACCACTAGGCCACCAGCTGCTGGTTAGGGCATACGCCCTGTGATCAGAAAGTCGTGGGTTCGAATCCAAAGACTGCTAGTTGCACCTCTGAGGTACCCATAAGCAATGTATCTTCGTCACATATTTTTCCCTGGCTGCCTGCTGTTCACACTGTGTGCTGTGCTGTGTTCACATATGGCAGAATGGTCACTTTACATGGAGATATATACATTATTTTCTTTGGACAGCACCGATAAAAATATGGCCACTTTACACATATGCTGAGGCTGAAATGCCAGATGCACAAGCTTGCAGCACTTCAGTCTTTTTCTCTCTTACCCAAACACTTCACGGTCTCCTACTCAGTGCATTCAGACTGAAGCTATTTATACACCCACTGTCTCAATTACAGGACTTTTCCTTATCTCCCCTGCAACAGTTGTCGTTTGTATCCAAGTGCGTGAAATGTCTGTGCACTTCATACAGGTCTCTGTAAATGAACATAATCTTAGATGCTGGGAAATGAGCTACAAATGTCATTAAGACCAAACTGTGACAACTGCAGTAGCTGCAGGTTAAAGATTAGGATTTCATGCAATAAAGTCTCAGCTTCATATCGGTCTAAAACTTATGACAAGGTAATACAGAATGACTCCTGAAGGAAGAGCAAGAGCATACTACACAGGCTGACCTTAAGAGTGGAAAATTATTTTTAACTCTGTACACTATCAGAACACTTTAGTGATATTTGCTCAAGTTAATGATACTGCATTCAGTGTCTCTCCATCAAACGCACTCATTATTCATGAGCTAGCTTACGCTCCTCTCATTACAACTGCACAGTACACTGTGATGATCACATTACAGCACTAAACACAAGAACGTATCGCAAGCCACAAACACGAGCAAACGCACAAAGAGACTACAGAACAATCTGGCATAAATGGACTCCTTGGCTACTGGCTACAGACACGTCCTGATTAAATCCCTCAAAAAATATCTAATTAGTGGTTTGTTGAGGTCTGCAGAAAAGACGAAAATATGATATTTTTATAATATCTTTATAATAGATAAGCATAAATGTCACAGTTATGATAATGGGAATTCCGAAAATAATGGAAATGTTTAGTGTAAATTAGATCTGCACCTTTTTAGCTAAACCAATCTATGGCAGATTATTAGACAATTTCTTTCTTTAGTATTTTTTTTACAAACCTGAAGTTCAAACTGTGTAGTCTAAATGAATGGAGGAAACACAGTCACAGTACTTTCGATTAGCCAAAGTCACGACATGAAAAAACTGATTTTTAATGAGCCAATCTGCCCTTTTAGAAACACATATCAAAGTATAAGACAACTGGCTATTGAGCACAGTGAGTCATGTATAACAATGCTATGACATTTTGCCATAGGTGTAGCAACAACATGCAGTGTTCATTATTTATCTAATTTAACTGGCAAAATTTATCCTCAAATAAATGGCCATATATTGATCAATTGGCTGATTTCTGATAGAGCTGGAATGTACCAATTCCAGTCTCATGCTGTGGTGACTGTGCACCTGTAGTATATCTATATCTATATCTATATCTATATATATATATGACAATGTACATACTGTATTTCAGAGTAAATCTATGTGGTAATTAGAAGACTGTATACTGTCAAAGTAGTTGAATTACAAAGGAGGATCCAAATATACACACAAACCTCTTGAGACTGATGACAGCTCCCCCCAAGCCCACACTGAGATGCTTGCTGGGGTAGATTAAATCAGCTGCTATTTTTGGCTAGCGGTGTGCCGGATAATGTGAACACAGCACATCACATTTGTATCTCAGCAGCAAACACTGGCCTTTGAAGTAAGGCCTCCAGTTATCGTGGCAGTGATATGTGGAAACACGTTGTCATTTAAAGGTTCGCTGCTTCACCGCACTGTCCCATCAACATCACAAGTGCAGTGTCTGTTTACTGGGTAAAAACAACAGATCAAAAAAATGTCAAGACCTTTTGTAGGTCAAAAACATGCCAGTGCTGTTAAGAAAGGAAAGTTTGTTGCATCTCCTCAAAAGAAAACCATTGCTATTTCTACAGATGACCGCATGATGTGGGACCATGGCTGATTTCATAAACGTGACTTCTTTTTAGGGATTGTGCAGCTCAGACCCTTCAGTCAACTGGATCTAGATAAAAGGGGAAAGGAAAGTGCTCTTGATTTAGCCCAGTTTATCCCTCAGGGAGGATGAAGATGGATGTGGATGGAAGAAGAACCAAAATCAATAGAGGCTCAAGCACTCTGAAAGTGTGTGTTAAGACTTTACAAGCAATGTTACATATCCGTATAGAAAGTGAATTTAATTACATCATTTTTTCAATCCTTTATCTGTTTATGTCGTCACTAGACCTACATAAAAATACTACTATGTATTTTGATTCAAGACAAAATGACTGGTCCTGCACCAGGCTGCGAACACAGTTTAAAAGAATTATTTGGCACAGTATGCTTTCATGCACAATGCTGCAGAAATATGTATCATTTAATAAGCCGTGTTTTCAAACTCAAACATTTTTCAAACTCAAACATTACGGCGTAAAAGTGTTCAAACTACTTAAAAGTGGAAGACTGCTCTTTGCATGTATTTCTTCTGTTCGTTTAACCCGCAACCGAACTCACTCCCCCAAATTCTATATACAAGAAAACAATCAGAGGGCAGTACACTTATTGTAAAAATATGAGATTTGTGAAAACATGCTGTGCCAAGAACACAAGAGCAGATATTAAACTCCTTTAAAACAATATTAATTTATGTTGAAATCAAAATTCACTGGCAATTCTTTCCTATATTTAAGTGTTACTGTAGTTCGCAAAAAATAAATGTTTTATGAATCTTTGTTTATCAGTGTGTTTTCATAGCCAGTTTTGCTTGTTTACTGAATGGGGGACCATGTTCATCTTCTACTTCATGTCTAAGTACAATTCCATTGCGAGGACTGTGACTTTCATAAGCAAAAAGCATACATCTTAAAACAATTACTTGGCTGCACACTTTCATGCACATCGTATTATAATCAGGTTTAGAGCAGATGCTTTAGCCAGTAAATTTCCTTTTACTAAATTTGGCATTTTATGATGGATCATCTCGTATCGGAAGTAGCTGAACTGATAACGCAGCCTGCTATCCTTATTTGTCTCCATCTTTCAGCTTGTAGCACCGAAACGATTGATTGAGGATGCGCTCAGCTTTTATACCTGAATGTCAAACTAAAGACAAACAAATAAATGTACATTTGGCTATTTCTCTTTGTTTAAATGTTTGTTTTTTAGTCTTTAGCAAATGGTTTTTGGATATGACATGATTTTAATAGCCTAACTTTACAGACACCATAAATAACCATTTACCATTAATCTTCTGGTAGATAAAATGTTTTGAGCCTTGAAAATTGAAGAATAAATGTCTTCCAAGTTAAATGTACTTGTTTATCAGTATTTAAAACAGTATGCAAGCAATTAAAAAAATAAACCTGTGTTTCATTTTCCTGACTCCCCTGCCAATGCAGGAAACCACATGGAAAACCAATCCTTTCAGAACAAACAAGACTATAGATCCAAAATGCTATTGAACCAAATTTCCCTGGAACATCTGTGTATTTGTGTCTGTTTACTGTGTGCGTGATTGACAGAATAGGGTGGATGTGGCTGTGGCTGTCGAAGAACAGGTTGTTGTGCAAGCTGCAAGCAGATGGGGCAGGGTTTACTCCAACAGTTCACACTCATATATACACACAAACACACACACTCAAAGACACACACTCATACACAAGAGAGAGAAAGAGAGTGATTCCTGATTACTCAACCTCACTTCCGCTTACTGGCGTATCATACAGCCCTCACCCACCCCCCCAGCCACTGCAGATCCTATCGCATTAATGCTGTTGCACAACCCTCAATCACTTTAATAGTCAGTCTCTGTCACTCTCTCTCTCTCTCTCCCTCTCTCTCTCTCTCTCACACACACACACACACACAACACACACACACAGAGTCTCAATCTCTATCTCTGCAGCAGCTGTGGCCATCTTTGCATAGCCTGTTACATAATGCCACATTCAGTCCACACCTAGGGACCCTTCCACCGAAGTCAGCGCTCAGCACATTCAGCAATAGAAAAATGCTCTCTCTCACTCATACAGATACACATACTACCTCCACGCAAGTGTTTGTTCAGGTTCTGGGCTGCTCAACAAATGAATGCCTGTCTACTTTCCAAAAGAATGAAATACATCTAATTTATTATCCTGATTTAAATCAACTCTGGAAAAGTGTTGTCAACTTCCTGTCTTACTTTGGAGCTTCAAAATCACTTGACTGCTTCACAAGATTCTGTTGACAGCCTTGACATTGGCTGCTATTGGCTGCACTTGAAAGAATGCCAATCACTCAGGAATTCCTGCTGACCACTAATGTATTTATTGGCCCGCTGCCCTCTCCAGAAGCTTTTGTGAAGTCCTAAGTAAAGCCACAGAGGTATAGTGAGAGCCATCTACAGTGTGTGTGGGCATAATGGAGCTGCACAAGGGGAGAAATTCAGCGGTCCATTTTTTCTAGCAGACAGTGCAATAAACCTGGGGAAGTCTAAACCTCCACCTCCTAGCCATTATGACATACTCCAGATCTTAAGTTCCTACAGATCCAGCAATACATCAGTCACTCAAGGCTGTTTTCACTCAAAAAGTCTATCCTGGCTTAGCTCCAAAAGACATCAAAGAAGATAAACAAAATAAAACAATCCACCAGTCAGTACTATGGAAAAATAATGACAACAGTAAACAAAGCAAAGTAGACACATTCATGAGGCACTGCATTTCTGCAATGAAATTGTTCTAAAATCTAGACTATCCAAAGTGTATGCCATTACGCTAGGAGAACTTCTAAGATAAAACTTATATATTGCTAAATTTGGACATCTTTTTAAACTCTGCTTGATTAAACTACAATTGAAAAGTGTTGCTACAATGTTGCATTGCATTTTAGAACATCTGACTGCCACCATTTGTAATAATAATAATAATAATAATAATAATAATAATAATAATAATAATAATAATACATTTTATTTGAGGGCGCCTTTCTTAAAACCAAGGTCACATTACAAAAAAATCCACTTTGCTACCATTATTAGAGATTCACGACTTTCCAGTTCCAGATAGAGAGCGTCAGTACAGCAGAAGTTAGTAAAGACAAGAAAAGATCATGTTTTTATTTGGACAGCACTACAACTCCTTTGGTACTCATTAAACTGTGCAGAGCATTGACAAACAGTAAGCTCCTGCTCTATGCCTACTCTATACATTCAGAATCTGGAAATGGAAACCTTCAAATATTAGCAAAATACTATCTTTTTAAAATAAATTGCACTCAGAATCATTAAGTAGCAACCATTCAAGGCACTTACCTCTGCAAGATGTGGCATGGGGTTAAATCCGCAAAGATTACACACCACATTCTTGCACTCAGTGCAGGTGTTGTAGTTGGGTGGGTCTTTTGGGCCCACTTTAAATTCCACATTACAGAGTGGGCAGACAGAGGGAAGCTTAGGGGGCGCTATCACTTCATCAGGCTCTGAACTAGCTTTCTGCTTTGTAGCAACTGGCAGTGCCTTGGTCAGGTGAAGCTCTTCTGTCTTTTCTTTTTTCTCATCGATTTCCCTTGATACAGGAGCTTTTGGCTCTTCGGGAGGCATCTTGAGAGAGGTCTGGGAGGTAGCAGATCCCTTACGAGAAATAGGTGGTGAAGAAGTTTTACCAGAGGACTGGAATGCTGTAGAACCTTTGCGAGAGCTTTTTGGAGATGATGATGAAGGCTCATCTTGAACAGCTGATGAAATCAGATTAGATGCAGAGCTAAAGATGGAGGATCCAAAACCCAAAACCTTGCCAGAGACATTAGCCACAGATTGTGGCGAGGGTGACCGTGATCTGGCTGTCTCAGTTAATCCTCCAAAGCTAAATAACTTCCCAGTTGTAGAATCAGATGTCTTAACAGGAGTAGGTTGAGATTTACCAAAACCGAAACCAAAGAAGCCTGATTCCTGCTTTGGGATTTCAGCCTGTGGTGGTGGAGCAGATTTGATTGGTGAAGCAGTACCTTTGGTCATTTCTGGTTTTGAGGTTTGTGCTGAGGCCTTTTGCTGGGGCACCTCTTTACTTGTTGGCATCACATCCATACTTGTTTTTTGCTTAGTGCTTAGACTTGGCACATCTTTCCTTGATTGTGCTGGGACTGGGACATTCTTTTCAGCTACAGCTGCTGAGGGTTTATCACAGGATTTTGGATCAGTTGATGTGGGTACTGAAGGTGGTGTTTGAATATCTTTTCCAGAAGGTGTTGGTTTCGACACAGAGGTTTCTGGTGGTTCTCTTGCTCCTACTGATCGCTGCATCTGGCAATTCAGGCAAAGCCATTCCTTAACCTGTAATAAGTTTAAAGCAATTAAGGATCTGCATGTTTTTTTCTTGTTATTCATTCATCCAGTTTGCTAAAACAAAACAGATTTTTAAAAAAAGAAAATACATTTGGGTATGACCTGTATTTTATTTATTTGAATGTTAAATAGATGCTTGCTCATACTGAATAGATTAGTAACCATTAAAGCTGTTAAAACACTTTTTCTGTCTATGTACTTTGGTAATCTGAGTGTACTTGACTATCTCAGTGCCTATCATGAAGTGCACTTGAAGTGCACAAGTACAGAGATGGAAAAAGAGGATTTATGTGAGCTCTTTTCTGTTTGGGTGACCAAGATTGAATTGGATTTTTCTATATAAATAGTACACGCATTTTAGTTTCTTAGGGTTCAAATGTTTGCTATGTGGGATAAGGATTAGGTAATTTCTCACCTTTGTCTGATGAGGCATGGGATCAAATCCACACTGACTGCATACAGTGTTTTTGCAGTCAGTACAGATGTTGAAATTTGGTGGGTCTGTAGAGCCCACGTTTAGCTCCACTTTGCAAATAGGACAGCTGGCTTGGATCGGTTTAGGAGCTGGCTGCAATGAAGGAGGAGGTTTGGCAGTTTCTGGTGTCCCATCTACCATGACCTCTGACTTCTGATCTACTTTGTTTTCATCTAATTTCTGTGCAGCAAGTTTTTCGGCATCTCCAGCAGGCATTTTTAGAGAAGCTTGGGAAGCTTCAGAACCTTTACGAGAAGTTGGTGGTGTTTTGCTAGAGGTTTGGGAAACTGCAGAACCTTTACGAGAAGCAGGTGGAGTAGGACTTTTGATCGATGTCTGAGAAACTGCAGAACCTTTACG
>JBBPDH010000018.1:9047651-9061047 GCA_037974565.1 Clupeocharax schoutedeni
TTACACACAGTGCTCTGGCATTCAGTGCAGGTGTTATAATTAGGTGGATCCTTCTTAAGTTGAACCTTGCAGAGGGGACAAACTCCAGCCGGCTCTGAGACAGGCTCATCCTTTTTTGCCAGAGATACTGGTACCTTTGCCAACAGGCTTTCTGATTTAGTTTCAGCTTCTTTCTTTCCCTCTTGTTTCTGTGCTACAGATCCCTTTCGGGAAGAGGGTGGTGTTTTTGCAGAACTTTGAGATACTGTAGAAGCCTTACGAGAGGTTGGTGGTGTGGTGGATGGTTCATCCTGAACAGCCGATGCGATCAAATTAGATGCAGAGCTAAGAAAAGAAGAGCCAAAACCCAGAACCTTTCCAGAAACTCCAGAAACAGCAGTCTGTGGAGATGGTGACCGAGATCGAGCACCACCAAAACCAAAGAACCCCGATTCCTCTTTTGGAGGTTCAGCCTTTGGTTTTGGTTCAGACTTGGCAGGGGATGGGCCACCTTTTGCTGTCTGCTGCTGCTGCTGCGGTGTTGAAGGAGGATGGGTGGATTTCTGAGACTCCACTGGTAAAGGTTTGTCCTCTGGTTTCCCAGTCGCTGTTGGCTTCTGATCTTTTATTGTGGCATCTGCCTGAAGTTTCTTCTCTGGAACATCAGGAATTGGGGCCTCTTTTTTCTGTGGTGATGCTGGGGGAGGTACTTTGCTAGCTTGTGCCTGAGGCTGGGCAGGAGGAGGTCCTGGTGCTCTCTTCATTTGACAGTTCAAACACAGCCATTCTTTTACCTGTAGAGCCATCAAAGACAGTACTGTTGAATATTTGTAAATTAGATAATGATGCTATTAATCTTAATCAGTGTATGAAAATAACTATTACCAGTTTAGAAATGTATTAATTTGTAAGTGTGGTACAAATACTTATATTTAACAAATACTAAAATCTATATAATATTTATATTCATTGCTTTGTACATTAATTGTGGGTTTCAATGTTTTTAGGACAAACAAACACAGAAAATAACATTATATCTTTAGAAAAGCATACACTATAACATGATTTTTACAGATGAAATTAATTCATGTAAAATGTTTTGATTACTAAACAGTAGCAGTGACAATATCAAAGTAGAAAACAGAACCAGAACAGAAATGGTACACTGCACAAGACACATTGCTGTTGCCACTTATAGGAACCATTAATGCTGACTTATAGGAACCTAGCAATGATGGTCACAGTTTTGTCAGATATTATGTCCTCACAGAATGGGATCCAGGACAGCTCACAGCAAAGTTTCATGTCAAATGAAAAATGTTATTTCAAATGACAACTCATACAAGCTTGTGCAATTTTACCTAACTTTTACGATCACAGTTAACACTATTCACAGTTATGAAGGATCCTAACAAAGCTTTTCAGAATATGTGTAGTTTTGTCCACTTTGCCCTTATATTTTCATCTGGTGACTATACTGTATAGAAGTCCTAACATTTATTTGGTAAATATTAAAGTTCTCTATTGTGTTTTATTTTAACAGCAGGTGAATTCTTACTTAAATATAGTACTGAAATTTAGCACACCATAGTGGGGGAATTATGATGGAATGCAAAGTTAACATGCTTTGTCAAAGTGAGATTTTGTATATTGTACCACATTTATGCATTGCTGCATAGTGCCAACAGAGTCACAAAACATGTCCACAAGGATGGATTGACCCAATGCAGCATTGCAGCAAGTTACATTTTTTCTTTGATAATCATTTACTTTCAGACTCTAAATATTGTTTCAAGCGCAATGTAACAATGATTGAAAGAAAACTGCAGGACTAATATTAATTAATGTTATTCAATAAATGGTACAAGTTATTAAATCATTATTTTAACAAAGTGTTGATGTTCACATTTAAGTTCACTTTTACGTTTACTTTCATTAGTATCGGTGAAAAAACACAGAAAACGGTAGAGAGTCTGCACTTGTAGATTTGTTGATCTGATAAACCTGACATATTTCAGCTTCTGAGAAACAATTCATTATTTTTATAGGGTCCCATTTGGATTAATTAGCACTGAACTTGATGTACTACTGCAAAATACAAGCATGTCTAGCTTCAAGATTTGTCAAGCAAAAAACAAGCACAGGCTCAAATTTGCTCAAAATCAAGTAACTGTTTTGGTACAAGCTTAACAGTTTTGAAGACCAAGAATGAAAATGATAATAGTAAGATGAATTATATCAAAATGGTTCCAGCTAATCCAGCTAAAGTCCTGATTAAGTCATGATTTTGTGTTAAACGTTGTCTCTTACCTCAGTTTCTTGTGGAATAGGACTGAATCCACAAAGGTTACACACAGTGTTGTTGCATTCAGTACAGGTGTTATAGTTGGGTGGATCTGTCTTGAGGTCCACCATGCAGAGTGGACAAGCTTTGTTAATCTTGGTAGGATGTGCATCCTTCTTCACAGGAGCCACTGGAGTCTTGGCCATCTGGTCTTCTGATTTATTTTCTAATTCCTTCTTTTCCTCTTGCGTCTGTGCAGTAGAACACTTTCGAGAATGTGTTGTTGGGGTCATTTTTACAGAACCCTGAGAAATTGTAGAACCCTTACGTGAAGTTGGGGGTGTTGTAGATGGTTCATCTTGAACAGCTGAAGAGATCAGATTAGATGCAGAGCTAAGGAAGGATGATCCAAAGCCCAGAACCTTCCCAGAAACTGCAGAAGCAGCAGGCTGAGGAGATGGTGACCGAGATCGTGCACCACCTAAACTGAAACCAAAGAAGCCAGGCTGCTCTTTGTCAGGTTCATGTTTTTGTGGTGGAGGAGCTTCTGCTATAGAGGCTGGCTGTCCTCCTGGAGCAATAGTTGGTTTCTGGGGTTCTGCTGAAATCACTTTGTCCTTTAGATTTTCAATTAAAGCCGGTTTCTGATCTTTCTTTGTGGCAACTCCTGAGGGATTTTCTTTCTGTGTAGGAACTGGAGAAGTATCCTTCGCTGGTACTGGAAGAGGTACTTTGCTCCCCTCTGGTTGAAGATGTGCAGGGTGGTGTCCTTGTGCTTTTAACATCTGGCAATTCAAACATAGCCATTCCTTCACCTGTAGGGCATAAAGAACTAATGATGAAAAAAACAGATTCTATTACTACTGATAAAAATAATAATTATAATAACAATGCTTACTTCTGTTTGATGGGGCATGGGATTGAATCCGCACAGGTTACAAACAACTGCTTTGCAGGAAGTGCAAGTGCCGTAGTCTGGAGGGTTTTCTTTAAAGTGTTCCTTGCAAAGAGGACAGACTTTTGGAACCTTTGATGATTTCTCATCCTCTTTCACTGGAGCAGATGGTGCTTTGGCAGACAAAGCATTCGGTGCTTCATCTGCAGATTCCTTTTCTTTCTGTTGCTGAACAGCAGATGCTTTTGACTTTTCAGAGGACTGCAAAAGGGACCCCTTCCGAGAAGCGGGTGGTGTTGGTCCAGTCTTCTGAGATGTTTGAGATACAGAAGAGCCTTTACGAGATGTTGGAGGAGTTGTAGAAGGCTCATCCTGAACAACTGAAGTAATAAGATTAGATGCAGAACTGATCATTGTTGAGCCAAATCCTAGAACTTTTCCAGAAATAGCAGAGGAAGAAGTCTGAGGGGATGGTGACCTAGATCGTGTACCACTAAAACCAAAACCAAAGAAGCCAGCCTCCTCCTTCTGAGGCTCAGCTTTTGGTGCTGGGGTAGATGTTCCAGGAGAAGGCTTTGGTGTTAAAGGAGCAGAAGTAGGTTTCTGGGACTTGGCACTTTGGGGTTTATCTTCTGGTTTCCCAGCAACAGAAAGTTTCTGATCTTCCTCTGTGGCACCCTCTGTGGGATTTGCTTTCTTCTGAGGAGCAACTGGTTTCCCATCTGAAGCTGGTTTGTGATCTTTCACTATATCATCCACTGGGAGACTTGGCTTCTTCTCTGGAACACCTGGACTTGGAGCGTCTTTCTTCTGTGGTGATGCTGGTGGAGGTGCTTTGATAGATTGTGGTTGAAGATGTGCAGGAAGAGGAGGTCCTGTTGCTCGTTGCACCTGGCAGTTCAAACATAGCCACTCCTTCACCTGTAAATAAACAGTATAATTTTACTGGTTAGATAACACATAATAACAGAACATTTATTAAAGACTATCTAATCACAGAACTGAGTTATACTTAATTCATATTATGTGTACAATATTTATACAGAAATAAATTAAAACTGTTCTTAGTAAGTCTGTTGGTGAGTTTCTGCCACTAAAACTGACAGGAAACATATACTAAATTAATTCAAGTGTCAAGGCTGTAATTACTGGCAATAACAAGAATTTTACCTCAGTTTTCTCTGGTGCTGGGTTGAATCCACAGAGATTACACACAGTGTTCTTGCAAGTAGTGCAAGTATTAAAATTTAGAGGGTCATTTTTGAATTCATCATTGCACAGTGGACAGGCTTTTGGAAGATCTGATTTTTTCACTTTTGTAGATGTTTCTTTGGTGGCCTGCTTCACTGATGTTTTCTCCCCATCTTTTATTTCTTTCACCTGCTGAGTAGTGATTGATTTTGTCTCCCTTGAAGAAGAAATTTTTTCAGAGGTTTGTGAAACCGAAGATCCTTTGCGAGAAGAGGGTGGAGTTAGGCTTTTAACAGATGTCTGAGAAACTGCAGAAGCTTTACGAGAAGTTGGCGGTGTTATAGAGGATTCATCTTGAACAGCTGAAGAGATAAGGTTAGAAGCTGAGCTGAGGAAGGATGTGCCAAAGCCAAGAACTTTCCCAGATACAGCAGTGGCAGTGGACTGAGGTGATGGAGACCGAGATCGAGCACCTCCAAAACCAAGTCCAAAAAACCCTGACTCGTCTTTGGTAGGTTTGGTTTCGGGAAGGGTAGCCTTTAAAGGTGATGTATCAATTTTTGATTTCTGCTCTGCAGGAGCACCTTTTGATTCTTGCAGTTGAGTGGGCTTTTTCAGTGGACTTTGAGGTTCCTTTTGTGGTGATGCTGGTGGAGGTGCTTTGGTAGGTTGTGGCTGAGACGACTTAGGGGTTGCTGATGCTCGCTGCATCTGGCAATTTAGACAAACCCATACCTTCACCTGTAATAACATTGAATTTTGTATATAAGCATGCTGAAGTATAAACACATTCTGCTTCTAGACATTAAGGGCTGTATAATAAGGTGTAGAGAGCTTTTTTTTTACTGACAGTGGCTTACTCAAGGACAAGTAATGTGAATAAGCCTAACTAATCATCAAGAAATCCAGTTCATCGCTTCCATCACATTAAAAGTACATGGACAATAGTGAGTAACTTCTCAAATCTTGCCTCTCCTCTGAAATGTTCACATTGTGTTTTTTGAATTATCACTTGCACATCATGTGTTTGACAGGAAAGTAGGGGATATGACACTTTCCTAAAATAATATTCAATCATATGCAGCTGAAGCTTAAAATAATAAACAAAACTAGTAAATGACCTCAAAAGTTCAGGCTGTAATTATTATATAATACTTGTCCTTACCTCCATCTGGTCAGGTGATGGGTTAAATCCGCAAAGATCACAAGCTACATTCTTGCACTCAGTGCAGATCTTGTAGTTGGGAGGATCCTTCTTAATCTCTGTTTTGCAGAGTGGGCAGGCTTTGGGAAGTGGCTGAGTAGATACCTTAGTTTGTGTTGTATTTGATGGAGTTTTTGTATCTTTTAAAATGGGATCTGGTATCGGTGAAGGTTTTCTGTCCTCTGGCTTTTGCTGGATATTTCCCTTTTTATTTTCATCATTTGGTAGCTTTGTAGCCTTCTCAGAGCTCATTTTCGGAGATTCTCGTGAAGATTCCTCATGGGAGGCAGGTGCCATGGGGGTGAGCTTGGTGGAAGCTTGAGATCCTTTGCGAGAAGTGGGAGGTGTTGGTACAGTCTTTTCAGATGTTTGAGAAACTGTGGAACCCTTGCGTGAAGTTGAAGTTGTTGTAGATGGCACATCTTGAACAGCTGAAGATATTAGATCAGATGCTGAGCTGAGGATAGAGGACCCAAAACCTAAAACTTTTCCAGAAAGAGCAGGCTGAGGAGATGGTGACCGAGATCGTGCACCAAAACCAAAGCCAAAGAAGCTTGATTCTTCTTTAGGAGGTTCAGAACTTCCGTCTTTAGTCTGCTGGGGCTTCTCATGGAGCTGTGGCTTAGGAGGCTCTTTTTGAGCAGCATGTTTTGTTGAAGGGGTATCCAAGGGCTGTTTTTTGTCTGCTTCACCTTGTTTGTCTTCTGCTTTCCCATCAGCAAGTGCTTTCTTATCCTTCTCTGGAGCATGAACTTCTTTCTTCTGTGGTGATACTGACCGAGATTCTTTGTTAGCCTGTGGTTGAGGCTGTGCAAGAGGAGGTCCTGGTGCTCGTTGCATTTGGCAGTTCAAACAAAGCCACTCTGTCATCTGTAAAACCGACAGACCACATAAAAAACAAAAAGAGCTACTAGAGAAAAGATAAAGCTTGTATAAACTGAATTTTAATTCAATGAAAATACTATATGTCTATTTACATAACTATATGTAAAATGCAGTTAGCAACAAAGAGATAATCAATCAACATTTTATAAATGCACATCTTATCTTTCAATTATAGTAGCTGTGATTTCAGATAGTTACAGTTTCTCACAGTGACTATCACTGTTATGGTTGGTAAGCGGCCTGTAGGGCTGCTGCTTTTCTGTTTTTTTTTGGTCATGTTTCAGTTCTGTGTTTTGGGGGCTTTTATTTTGATTTCACGTTCTGTTCATTGTGTCACGTGCTCTTGTGTTCCACCTGTTTGTATTTGCCCACTGATTTCTGTTGCTATTTAAGTCCTGTTTGTGTTTGCCTTGGTTATCAGTCCATCGTACGTCTTTGAGCACGCCTTATGTCGTCTTATGTAGAGCACGTCTTATGTTGCGCCTTATGTTACTCTGTTTGTTTCTGTTAACTGCCCCTGTGCCAGGTTTCTTTATCTTTGTTTCTGTTTTCTGTGAATAAAGAACCTGAAGTTAAGGCTGCCTTTCTGCCCCGTTCCTGCATGTTCCAAGGTTGCTCTCGGTCGATATAAACTAAAATTATTACATTACTAAAGTACAATTTTTTGTTTAAACTACGTTTCTATTCTTGACTGGTAAATAAGTGGTCAAAGTGCCATAAAAAACACAGCACAGTCTAACATTAAAATTATACTGACTGTATCAAATAATAAGAAATACTGCAACACCAGAAACAGCTTAGCATAAATGGTATACTGTTCTTACCTCTGTTTGGTGTGGAGTGGGATTGAATCCACACTGTATGCACACAATATTTTTGCACTGAGTGCATGTGTTGTAGTTGGGAGGGTCTTTTTTGATCTCAATTTTGCAGAGCAGACAGTCTTTTGGAATGGCCTGACCGGACTGTGGCTTTGATTCAGCTCCTTGAGAGGGTTCATTTCTCTGATGAATTACTGGTTTTGTCTTCTCATGTTTCTTGTCTCCTTGGTCCTGTTCAGTCTGTGATTTAATATTACCTAATTGCTTTTTCAGTGCATCCTCAGATTCAGATCCTTTCTGTGAAGTTGGGGCAGGTGTGGTACCTTTGAGAGATGCTTGAGAAACAGCAGAGCCTTTGCGGGAGGAAGGAGGGGTGGTCGTCTTAATGGAGCTTTGTGAGACCTGAGAACCCTTACGGGAAGAAGGTGGTGTTTTTGAAGGTTCGTCCTGAACAGCTGATGAGATCAAATTAGACGCGGAGCTAAATAAAGAGGATCCAAAACCAAGAACCTTTCCAGAAACAGCAGATACAGAGGGCTGAGGAGACGGTGATCGAGAGCGAGCACCACTAAAGCCAAAAAAGCCTGAGCTTTCTTGAGAAGGTACAGGCTTGGCAGGAGATGGATCACTTTTTGATGTCTGATTGTGAGGCTTTTCAGCATCCTGTTGTCTGTTTGGCAGCTGCTGACTGAGCTGTTGCGTGGGAGTAGGATTTTGTTGTTTCGCCCCTACTGCAGCAGATGTGTCCAATGGCTGTTTTACTGCAACAGTTTCCTGGATTTTTTTAATGGTTTCATCAGGGAGACCTTTCTTCTTCTGAGGGCTTTGTGAAGTAGCATTCTTATGAGGAGATGTCGGAGGAGGAAATTTGTTAGCCGGTTGTTGAGATAATACTCCTGATGCTCGCTGTGTCTGGCAGTTCAGGCAGAGCCACTCCTTTACCTACAGTTAAACCAAAGTGATTAACTATTGTTGCATAAATACTTTTTTTGGCATATATAATAGCAATGTTAAGAAGTATAAGAATGTGGCAGCTGTAGTGTCAATTATTTTACCTCGTTCAACAAAAAATCAGACACATACAGAATGGCTTTGATGTAATATGAACCCTGTAATACTTGGCAGATGTATTTCTGTAATAATGTAATATAATAATAAGTAAGTTATTAATGTGTCCAGGGAGCGCAAGGACAGGGTAGAATGGTGTAGCCTGATGTGTTTGCCTAGATGGAGAATCAAACCACAATCTGGTGTGGGGGACGACAGTGCTACCTGCCAGGTTACACCGACCACTTAATTGTATTTCTATGTAATTGTCAAAATAAATTTAGTGAAGTTACTTTACCTCTGTCTGATGTGGCACTGGATTGAACCCACAGTGGTTGCATACAGTCTTCTTGCATTCGGTGCAGGTGCTGTAGTTTGGAGGTTCTTTCATGATCTCTGCTTTACAAAGTGGACAGGTTTTAGGCAGATGCTGAGACGATCTGTTCATTGCTGCAGGGCCAGTTAATCCCAATGTGGATTCAGAATTGGCAGGTGTATGTGAAGAACCCTTGCGGGAAGTAGGTGGTGTTGCTTTGGATGAAATTTGGGAAACTGTTGAACCCTTTCGAGAAGTTGGTGGTGTTGTGGAGGGCTCATCCTGAACCGCTGATGAAATCAAATTAGAAGCTGAGCTGAGGAAGGATGAGCCAAAGCCTAGAACTTTCCCAGATACAGCAGAGACTGTAGGCTGAGGAGATGGTGATCGGGATCGAGCACCACCAAAACCCAAACCAAAGAATCCAGATTCCTCCTGGCTTTCTGATTTAACCGTCTTCACTACATCCGCCTGAGATTTCTCAATTTCTTGCTTCTGTGGTTTGTGGACAGGAGGCGTTCCATTCAGTGCTTTAGTTTGCTGGTCTTGCAATTTCTGAATGACTTTCTTGTCTTCTTCTGGAGCTGTTGCTTTAGTATAAGCTATTTTTTTAGCTGAGTCCACCATGGAAGCCACTGTGTGTTGTGACAAAGGAGCTATGTCCAGCTTTGCTTTTGGGGGAATTCCCGAGGCATCACTGAGAGCTCTCTGTGTCTGACAGTTCAGGCAAAGCCATTCTACTACCTGGAAAAACAGCAAATATGGACAGATTAATGTATTGGTGCTACAATAGCACTAATAAAAGAGTAATTTATTAGGGAAATGCTCTGTACAAAATCAGCCATTTCCTGAAATCAGCCAATAGTACAACTCTAAAAGCAAAACAAAGGCATCTGCAAATATACCATATGTAAACAAAAGAGGTTTGCAAACTTCTCAATTCAGCTTTAAAGGAAAGTGCCAGCTTAATTCAGTTGTATCAAGTATTATCACCTTTGTTTGATGAGGCATTGGATTGAATCCACAAAGGTTACAAACAGTCTTTTTGCATTCAGTGCAGATGTCATAGTTGGGAGGATCTTTCTTGATCTCTGCTTTGCAGAGTGGGCAAGCTTTTGGAAGTGGGTGAGCATCTGCTTTTGGCATATGTGAGGAAATGTCTGTCTTCTTTGATTGTGATAAAGGTGCCTTGTCCTTCTGATCATTTAGCTGTCCTGTCACCTTCTCTTTCTGTGCAGTTGGTTTTGTCTCTGTGCCTGTTGAGGATATTTTAGCAGCTGATGCTGCAGGACTTTTGTGTGATACAGGAGGTGTACTGGTTGCACTGGCAGAGCTTTGGGATACCGTTGACCCTTTACGAGAAGTTGGTGGTGTCTTGGAAGGGTCATCTTGAACTGTTGATGAGATCAAATTTGATGCTGAGCTGAATAATGAGGAACCAAAGCCTAAGACCTTCCCTGAAACAGCAGAGACAGCAGGCTGAGGAGATGGTGATCGTGATCGAGCACCACCAAAACCAAAACCAAAGAATTTTGTCTCATCGTGAGGTTCTTCCTTTGGTAATGTTTCAGGCTTGGAAACAGGAGGGCTTTTTCCTATCTGCTGATTAATCTGTTTGGCTTCTGTTGAACCAGGTTTTAGTTTAAGGGCTTCTTCTTTCTGAGCAACTGTCTGGTTGGTAGAACTCGGTTTTGTAGGTTGACCTTTAGATTGACCCATCATATAGTCTTTCTTTTGTGTTGTGGCATCATTGGATTGTTGTTGGGGTTTTATTAATGGTGGTCCTTGAGGTTTTTCTGCTATCTGTGCTCTTTGCGTCTGGCAGTTTAAACAAACCCATTGCTTTCCCTGCAAAAGCACAAAGACACAACAGAATTAAGGAAATTCTGTTTTATGACTGCAAAAAAAACAAAAAAACAACACATTTTCAACAAGTGTTTCCAATTTGGATCAGAAAAAATAAACTGTAAATCAAATATGTTTGGATCTCTTCTTTTGAGTGGAAGTGCTCCTCAAAAGTACACTATGTAGAATTTAAAACCATGCTAGGTCTTTGAAAATGTGTAACAGTTTAAACCTGTATAAGCTGCATACCAGAAATAGCATCACTAAGGTCACTAAAATCAACTGGATTGGTAGAAAACAAATTATTAGCACTGGACAGCTGTTTAGGTCTGATCATTCAGGGCAATGTTCTATAGTATATTAACTGAACTAAAACAGTATTCATTTTACTACATTTGTAATCATACAAAAATACATGTACATTTCTCTGTAATGTTAATTCAGTTAAGGCCTAATACTGCTACCAGCCTACAATAACAGTGTATCCTCATAACAAACAAATACTGAAATAAATGTTTGCTGTCTACTTTCATGAATGCTGCATGAATCAGCCAAACTCACGCCACTAAATCTACAGTCAACTGAATCCAGATGTTTTTGTGAAGTTTTTGGCAACCTCTATTCCTCTTTTCCGTGGTGTTCAGTCTGAATGAATTATTTCATTATTATTGTCTAATCTAGTGAATCATATTCTAAAAGTGATATATGAAGCTTGTGTGGTTCACTGAATATGAAATTTAATACATCTTATTTTAAACGTTTGTGCACTACAGCAGAACTAAATTAGGAACATACACATATTTACACTGTTAGAAATGGTACTGTACAAGTACAGTTTATTTTGCCATGGCACAATTATTTTGAATGTACTCTCTGATACAACAGTGTCCATTTACTACTACTTAATGTCCATTTACTACCATAGAACCTACTATGTTTAAAAGTACACTACATTCACTTTCCCATGGGGAAAGAGCCATATTTGGACTGTTTTATTTTCTCTGACTGAAGATGCCCTAAAGGCTACCTCCCCAGTGAGGTGAGGGGTAGTACCCCAGTGACAGATAAGTTCATTTTTTCCTAAAAGTGTAATCTACTGCTTGCAGGAAATTTCTATATAAACTACAGTATTGTGTTTTTGTGTTATTGCACCTAACCAGTAATATTGATAAAACCACTTTAGAGCCAAGCTTTAAATAATTTTCTTAGTGTGTCTCGATGTTTTTTTTTTTTTTTGTGCTAGATCCCAAGACAGCAGCTTAGCCACCTTGAAGAAAGCATTGCCTGCCATGTTTGCAAACTCTTTACGAGGTGTTTTGAAAGAGCTGAAATGCCTAGCGTTTCAGTTTATGTCTGAAACAGAGCAGTATATCTTTTAAATACCAATACAGATGAAGTATTATATATGCTTTAGTTTAGGCAAGTACAATCATTCATTGCCTTCAGAATAATTTGTCATTATCTCACACGTTTGGCTGTGTCTTACTGCCATTCTCCAATGTGTTTGATTACAGAATGCAGATCCTGATAGAGGGAGCAAAAGTATATACACAGAAGCCAATAAAAGTAAAATGTATACCAATCCCCTGAATTTTTTTTATGACTTTTGCAGCTGTGTGTGAGAAAAGTGTACCATCTGTGTTTGATCTCTTACAGCAAGGCTTTGGAATACACAGATTGTGTTGGGCTACTAACTGATCCCCTGCCTGCCTCATCCTCACTGATCAGCAGTGTCTGCACATGTGATCAAATAGCCTTGGAGTGTCCTTGCCAAGCTGCACCCAGAGAATGAGAATTCAATTACGGCATCAAGTGTCAACTCTTTTGTGCTCTGGACTCCCTAAAATACGAAACGGCCATTTAAGGTCCAGCCCAACATGCTCTAGCCTGCCAGATGATAACTCTGTAGGTGCTGGGGGCTCCCCCAGGGTGCTTCTATCTCCACAGCACATTCTTCACTAATGCCAAGCACGTGCCACTGCCCCTTCCCCAATGTAAACACTCATTATTACTACTGGATACCCATCCACTTTTAGTATTTTATAATAATAAAAATAGTAACAATATTAATAATAATAACAAGCAAATTTCAGTGACAGTTTTTGAAGAGACAACATATTCATAATGAATATATATATTAATATCATGCATACTATTTGCAATATATTTTGATCAATATTAATCTTTCCAGCCTTTGTGTGGGAGATGTATGCTAGACTCCCTAAAGGATCACTGAATAGATTATGCTGTATTTTTATTTAAAAGAGAGGCAGAAAATATGTTTTTATATTGTTCCAACAGGAGCTTAATTTTACAGGAAACAACCAAGACTACTTAATAACATCATGGCCTTAGGGGCTCAGCAAATGATTTCCTCTTCTGTTGGTTTGGCAACAGTGCACTCACTTGGAGTTATCTAACAACAGAGAAAGCTTCTCATGTTTTTTTTTTTAAGATTTGACACACATTTTGCATATATTGCGAGAACACTAGCCTCAATGTCCCTGTTAGTAACACCCAGAGATTGAGGAATACACTACCAATTAAACGTTTTTGTACGTCACAGGTTTTTACTGTTTATGCATCCATTTAATTATCTGCAGAAGTTTTTCTTATACAGCATTAAAATGTTGTTCAGCAAGTTGCCTTTATAACATGAAATAATACGTAACAGTTGCATGTCTGGCATTCTATCAACTGGTCGTATAGTGATGATGGGTGTGTTATTCCAGGCTATCCTTCAACTTTAACCCACTGGCTGTCACAACACAATTCATTAAATATCTAACAGTTGTCTGGTGATCCACATTATTAGATGGCTATTTATAGGTCAGAAGTGATTCATAAAATGACATTTTTTTTGCTAAATGTACTTGAATGAGTCCTATAAGTGTATTTGTTGACCAACAATGTTGAGTTAAATAACATT
>JBBPDH010000018.1:9128385-9138584 GCA_037974565.1 Clupeocharax schoutedeni
GAGTGTCTGCCTTTTGGTTTTGTTTTTGGCCCACGTGCCTATGTTTGTTTCTGAATAAATCCTCGTTATCATGGATCTCCGGTTTCTGTCTGGCATTTTTCCAGGTAGCTCCGGGGCCACGCGTAACAGCGTGCCCCGTGACACTACACAAAATGTAACCTGACTCGGAGAGCTTTGCACAAGAATTCCAATGTGCACGGACTGCTGGTCTCATGCACAAATGGCCAATAAAAATCTTGAATCTTGAATCTGAATCTTGGTAGCCGCGACCCTAATGAGGATTATGCGGTTACAGAAAATATGAGGAGTATTTATTAAAATGTACACTTTTTACGCAGCATTAAATGGTTATTGAAGGATTTATGTCACTCAGTTTTACTGTGACTGACGCAGTGATTATGTATTTAGCTAATTCCGGATTTACTGAGAAGTCAAGGGCAGGACTGAAGCTTAAACAGTCGTATATATTTATATTATTTTCCAAAGTCGTGCAAAAGAATATTGAACTTTCCCTTCAAAAGCTCAGAAACTGAATATGGTCTCATAACTGAACTTATTACAAGTATACATATATAAAAACGGAGCAATCATCAGATCACTTTCAGTTTCTGAACTTTTGAAGGGAAAGTTCTATTTTTATGGTTTATGATACACAAAGCATATCTGCCCCCTTTGAACCAAAAACCTTCTAACATGGAAGAATTTCATGGAAAACATTTCTGCAGTCTGCTTCCACTGCCATGATGGAACCGTGTCTGTCGACAGATCCCCAGCATGGTCCACTGAGGTGTTTAGTCTTTGTATCATGGAAAACCCTGATGCAGGGTGTGAGATTAAAACCATTACGGCCTCTTTTGAGATTACAGTAGCACCGACGAAGAATAGACTCCACACATTGATATCACACACAGTTATGGGGAGAGATAGGAGAACAAGGAGATAAGGAAGGAGAGAGGCTAGTTTTGGAGCAGGAAGAGTGAGGTGCAGGACACTATCAGTGGGGCTTAGGCAATACACTAACATTATAACTCTCTGTCTGGTTACACAGCATCTAGAGGCTGCACTGCATCTTCTATAAAAGGCTTGCCACTTAATTTGATGACTTTTAGAATCATATACCTAAAGTTTCTCATCATGGAGATAAACAACTTAACCATTGAAATGTCTCGGTTTTCTCTCACAGACTTTACTAAAGACTAATCTGAAAGAAGGGAAGAACATTAACTTGTTTAACTCGTTTTATGTCTCAAATATTAATACATTAGAATGGAATGTTGTACCCATTTGTAAACTGACCCATTAACAAACAAATGCATCCTTCCAACAAATGCATCCTTCCATAGTAGCTCTTGGACAAGCTTTACAGAATTGTGACAAATATTCCATTCAAACCCATGAATTATAGTTTAGATTCACTACAGAACATGGAGTGACCATCCACATGATAGACAAAAATAATTATCTTTGGAGATTTTTACCAGTGTTTTGCAAAGTTTCAAACCTCTGCACAGTTGGTACTGAAGGGTGCATTTGTGAGTGGATCGATAGGTCAGTTGCACAGGAAATATGAAGGAGAGAAGAAATCACTATTTGTTCTAAAGTTCCCTGCCTTACTGATTCCCATTTGTAATAACATATTCTGTGCTGCATCCGTTTACAAAATCACTTTATGGACAGCTCTGATGCTTCATACAGAATCCCATTACTTGGCAAACAGATCAAAAATGCATTATCTGCACACACAGCCTCTCACTTGGCTTAGTCCCTCTGTCTTGTCACTCATGCTAATAAAGATAGACATATGGACTGGTATTCTATATTCAACCACCATAACTCACCTACTGTTCTATAATGGCTACAAGATAAATCTGAATTACCCGCTGTTCAGATACACAGTTAACCGAGCTGACTGACAGATGCACAAACACACACTGCGTGTGTGCCTCCACCAGAAACAGGAGGCATGTGTCAATCAAATATGTCAGCATTTGCTGTCCGAGGGGGGTGGCGAAAAGGGGGAGAGAGAAAAAACAAAAAATAGACCGGGTCTTACACATGAAACATAGTGTGGAATGTCTGAAACACTGCAGGACCTGACTTGCCATGCAGTGGAATTTTCTGCATACACATGGAACTACATATAATTACGTTTGAAATTTGTTTACATGTCACGCTTTTCCAAAGATGGAACACTTTCTGACAATCTAAATCCCTACACGCAACTAACCGTTCCCATAGAGAATGTGCTTTATGGCAAAATACATGGCACATAACAAGAGCAAAGTATCTTATGAATCATTGCAAGTTTTTCTTAAATATGGTAACAATTTCAGACTGTAGGAATCTACACAAGAACTGCATTTTAAACTGTTCGATCCATATGTTTTTAATGCCCACAGTAATACAGAAAGGAAAGCGAAATGAATACTATTGAAGGTCATTTTTCATTATATATCACTGTCATAAAAATGTTAATTTCCTTTGAATTTGTGGCAATTTTCACTAAATGTCATCATCGCAAAAGGCAACATCCATTTGGGCGATGGCTGATTCCTTTTAATTTGATCATTTTACTCCTCATTTCATTTTCGTGTTGTGTTGAGAAACATGCATCAAGTACCACCGTTGGAAGTAGGTTGTATAAAAGATACAATTTGTAAATTCTATTGGTTTCTACCATGTAGACATCAAGACATCTGGACTATATGAAATGTTACATACAGTAAAGAACCTGAGTATTTGCTCTCAATGAATGTTTCCACTTACAGTCATATTCAGTGTTCATACATGTATAGAATGGCATGCTTTGAAGTTATGGCGAGGGAATTTCCTCTGTTTAATTCCCTATCATTTTCTCCACCTGGGATAGACTAAGTGTTCCCTATAAGCGCTGAGGCACAGCCAGAATCCCCAATGCTTAAAACAAATGGTTATGGAAGCACTACGGTCTGCTGCACACCCACTTCAAACGGAAAATAGAAGAAATAAGGCATTCAACACATAGGATTGAGGTGTTGAAAGATGCCAAACGAGAATTGGCTTCATAAAGTAAAAATAAACTATTTATTCTCACACAATAACCTGGAGTGGAAAGTCCTGGGAATATGACACAATGACAAAGATGGGAGCAGTAGGGAGAAGCTGGAATAACAAAGAGAAGCTCTAAATTAAAATTAGATATTGATTTTAGAACACTAAGACCATATTGTAAATCTTTGCAAGTCATAAAGAAAATTGCCCTTCACCAAGAGGATTAATGACGCACTGTAATTCACTCACAGACATAAAGATTATTAGTTTTACTTAAGGACCGTCCCAGGAGAAATGGCACTTGTAAACAGAGAGGCAGGAGGACAGCTGGAAAGGAACTTAACCCTGTTTACACTTGGTTTTAAAATGCATCTTGGGGAAGTGGATCACAAGTGGACAGCATTCAATACAAGTGTAAATGAGATCAGATTTAAGCAAAAATTGGAAATGAGCAATGTGAGTATAACCTAAGAAGAAAAATATCTGAAGAAGCTTTTTGAAGTAAATATAGCTATAGTTCAAGCCGCAGCATGCTTTTAACCCATTTCGAAAAGGAAGAAACATGTAGCCTGAAATGTGGACATTTACTGGCTCTGCATATGCCTGTGGGGAGGGAGGCAGATTGGAGGCTCCCCAGTGTGAAAGACAATTACTCTATCTTCCTTATGGCCTTGTGTTGTGTAAAGTGTTTGTCCGTGATGTCAGCACCCAAATGAATGCCACATGAACGAATGAGGAGACAAAGGGAGGGGCACTGTCAACAACAAGAAGAGAAACATAGGAAATAGGAGCCGAGGGGGAGACTGACCTATCAATTTACAGCTTAAAGAACATGAATAGGTCATTTATGTGAAAGGTTACACTGATTGCATAGGTTCAGATAGGCAGCCTTATAGCTGTGTAATCAAACTAATGTTGGCTAGCAAATTCAGCCTGACTAGTTTGAGTGTTTACAATGTAGTCCAGCTCAACAACACAGCATTCAAAAGTTGAAAAATCAAATTGGTTCCTATTTTCCCAGCTGTACTTAGATCAGGATGTTTGGATCCTAGATTTTGCCACTTAACTTTAGAACTGGACCTGGAAAGATAACAGTGCTAACAAGCACAAACACCTGTTGGTTAGGGAGTTGCCCCTGCAATCAGATGTCCAAATCCCAGGACTGCTAATGGCAACACTGAAGTACCCTTGAGCAAGGTACCATCCCCACACTCTGCTCCCCAGACACTGTCTGCACTGGTAGCTGCCCACTGCTTCAATTGGTGAATGGGTTAAATGCAGAGAAGAATTTCACACTGTTCACACTATATGTTGCCCCTGGGTGTGTTCACATGTGACAAAAAGGTCACTTTACTTACTTAAAAAGTCAGGAGGATGAGAGGAAGACCACAGAGGAGATTTATGGATGCGGTGAAAGAGGACATGAAGTTATTTGGTGCGAGGGTAGAGGATGCAGAAGACAGGATGAAATGGAGACAAATGTCTCGCTGTGGCCACCCCTGAAGGGTAAAGCCAAAAGAGAAAGAAGAATACTTTTCTCAAGTCACTCAAACTGCATCAACATTTTCATTCAAGTGAAGCAGACTCATGAATGTGGTTTAGGACACAGAATGACTGTGAGCTAGAAATATGAACGAAACCGTGCCGTGAAGGCAGACATCTGATCTGTTTTAATTAAAGGCTTCTGGAACATAAATGCTGTTCGGTTTTGGTGACAAAGATAAATATGGAAGAATATCATCCCTGATCCCAGTGAATTCTAGCACTGGTGTTACTGAAATGGTCGGGACAACACTGTTAAGTGTGAAGCACCTTGAAGGTCTGGAGAGACACATTTCCACTGAAACAGTTTGGACGACTTTTGACTTCTTATGTTGGTTTCATAGCTACAGCACTTCAGAAAATTTGGTCTTGACTGATCGAATACATCTGGATAAACTAGGAACACTCCTTTAAACTCAGTGTTACAAAGAATAGCTAGATTTATTAGGCTGAATGACATTTTTGACGTCCTGTAAAGCCTGTCCACCCTTTCAAGTATTCTTGCAAAGGAACACTTTGTGGTTATTTGAGGGTGGATCATAGATATGGGACAAATAGAGGACAGTGACGAGAAACAGAATAGAACAAATGAGCTCTGTGCTTTGATAGAAACTGACTTTGAGGTCCAGACTGCGCCACTGTAGCCCTGTGGACCATGCCTATTGTCCTCCTTTTATAGTTGCCGGGGGTGTCTGACGTGAACAGCTTAACTAAGGATAAAAGCCCATCTAAGAATGCATTGTTGTTGCTCAGATGAAAGATTTTCTAGGTTTAATGCGGAACACGCTTTTGCTTCAAGCAGAATGTGTTCTTTGAGCCCATGTGTGTGGGTCCATTTTGTCCCCTACTGATTGCACTGGCTGTGATGTTTATTACAAACTAGTGGGCCCTCCCTCTCTCTCTCTCTCTCTCTCTCTCTCTCTCTCACCTTCTCTCTCTTACTCTCTTTCTCTCTCTGTCTCTCTCTCTCTTTCTCTCCCGAGAAGCTGTCTCCATGACGACCCCTCAGCTCCCATGTTTGAAAAGAAGTGATGAGTTTATTGGGTAAATAGACCTCTCTTAGCTCTCAGGAGAAAAGGGAAGGGGATGGTGTGATGACAGAGGTAGAGCGAGAGTGAGGTAGATCAGTTGGATCTTCTGGATGTCTAATCTTGCTGTTCCAAGTATATGAGGTCAATGCTACAGTCAGAAAAATCTCTATTATCCACAGTGCTTCATTATTTATCTAACGATGAATAGACCTGCTAGGAGCGCACAGGACCTGACCGCTGTCAGGAAATAACATACAGAGCCGACAGGAGACACCTATAAATCCTCCTACTTTCATGTGCTGACTGAAAGAGGACATGTGGAAATGAGCTTTTAGAATGACAAATAGGAAAACTGTTATCCTGATTACAATGGAATTCACCACACGATCACCATGCTTCCATTGTTAACTGAAGCAATCAAAGGCCATTATTATCTAAACTTTATATGACCCTATAAATGTTTAATATAAGGGTAAATGATGCACATAATAGTAAAACACATTCACTGGGCAGGCATTCCCCTATCAACCATTCTTTAAGAAAATGACCCAGAGCAAACCATTTAAAGTCATCAGGAGCATATATGCTCTCTTTCTTCTGCTCAAAGGCAGGTTTAAAATTACAGCTCAGACAGGGGTGGTACACCAGCAATTACCAACTTGAACCTACTTGCAACCTGACCTGGCTTTGGCTGTTACACTATCAATTTAAAACAGACTATAAAATCAAACACAGGCCTCTGTGCTACCGTCTAGCATCGACATTACAGCCAGGAGCTCTGTGAAACAAAACCCGAGGGTGGATTTTAGGACTTAAGCTTCATGTTCTTTAGCAGCAGGTGGTGCAGCACAAATGAAATAGATCATATAATCATTCAACTGTAAAGGTAATATGGATAATCCAGTTATTAGAAATGAGAGGTGCACTTTTTCTGATTTGATAAGGATTCAGATATCTGAAGATACATTAGCTACATTATAGTATATAGTATATTATATTTATATTTAGTATATTAAATGCAAGAAATGGGATCAAATGTCTCACTACGATGCACTACAAAGTACCTAAAGATATAAGGTGCCTATATACTTTGGTCACTGTCGGCTAGACTAACAAAAAACATTCCTCAAGGGCTGAACTAAAAATTATTGCCTTCAGGAAGCCTGGAGAATGATCCTTAAGATTACGTTAAACAAATACAAGAACACACACACACACACACACACACACACACACAAACATATATACATATGTGTTACATTGTCTTTTAAAGAAAACTGTATAGAAAACTTTACACTTTTATATTGCTTTTGTTAGTTTGCTGCTTGTTGATTTACTCACAATTATCCCCAGTTCTGAATATAAGTGGTCATTTTTTAAACATTTTTTAAACAATACTGTTACAATATTGCTGCACAATAAAAATAATTTAGTAGGGTCACATCTGTATCAATCACATTAGAAATCTGTTTTCTAATATAATTTTAATTTCCCTCTCACAATTACAAGCCACTGGAAGTTTCTTCGCACAGCAAAATGGCACGGATCACCCTTCTCAAACAAATTCGGCTTGTGTTATTGCTATATCTATTTTCCAGTTTTAGACCACTCCAGACTCGTGTGAAATGAGGGTGGGTGAAACTTGTAACTGGCTGAGCAGGTCAAGTATATTGGAACATTTATAGATTCAAGATAAGAAACTGGCTCCTTTTAAGTAGCTGGAACACAGGCTTAAAGCTCTAGAGAGCCTTTGGCAGCTTTTTGTTTAAATTTTGTGAAAGGTAAATGTTCAGCGATACTGTGGTACACCCAGAGAGATTTATTTACACAACGTAATGCACGAAACTCTAACTCTGTCATAACAGCGTGACATCATCTAAAACAGAGTTCCACTCTGCAGGACCAGGTGGAAGTGTTTTGAAATGATGTTTGGAGAAGATTTAAACTAATTTCACTGAGGGATAAATGTACGGCTCTTGGAGATCATGTGCCCTGTGTGCTTTTTAACCCCCCTCAGCCACTGCGGTAGATGTGGGTGTAATTGTAATTGCGCTTGAGAAAGAAATGCAGCAGAGTGAAAGGAATCTAGTCTCATGATACAATATTCCAGAAAATACCTGAGTGGAGATACAAGCTGCCTCCCTGGCCTGGAATGTAAGTCTGGCATGTTCTTCAGGCTTTATGGCAGACAATTTTCATACCTAAAAAATGGATGGTTCCTTCATAGGAACCTTTTTTCCTGTTAGAATTAAACTTATTCATTAACTGCTATGAATGTATCTGGCCTCGGAGATATGTTTGTACCCACTTTAGACTAAAATTGCTCACCACAGTGTTAAATGTGGGGACCCACCCATGCAACTCCACCCAGACACCTACATATTTTGTCAGCATAGTTCCATGAAGCTCACTTTCCAGCAAAAATGGATCAACACTTCGGGCCTTTTTCTGAAGTTTCTGAAATATCTAAGACCACACTGTCCTAATTACTGAGTCACATCTATAAGGCAATTATAATTTCTTTAAATAAAACTTTAAACTGAAACATATGCTGGATGAGAACCAAGGTGATTGGTGTTTGTTTGAAATGAGAGTTTCTTTTTTCGGCACCAATGAGCTCCAGAAGCCCGCCACATGGCCATGCTCTGATAATCAAGAAGATTGGGTGATGGAATAATTCCATTAAGACGTTCAACTGATTAAAGACTTGTCCAAAAAGTTACTTGTACTCTACTCATAAAACAATTTTAGTAGCTTTGCAAGAAGACCAGTCTATTCTTTAACCATCACTCTTTTTTTTCAAAATAATCAGGATTTGTTTGGTCAAATGACCCAAAATGAGATTCTGCTGGAAATGTCACTCCTTCTGGGAGAAGTCTGTGTTTATCTTAAACATACTGAGGTCTAATCTAGCACTTTAAGACAACACCCTACAAGGTTTTTTCCAGATCCCTTAAAACATGCCTGTTGAAAGAAATACAAATCCTTCCTACACTGAGAAGAATAATAAATGCATTCGGGCCACATAAAAACATGACATGGCAAGCTATCAATCTGGATTAGCCCAGAGCAAGACGCTCAAAGTGGTGATCCAATTAAAAACTGCAATCAAAAGGCAAACTGAACTGCATGCAAAAAAGGAAGCCATAAAAGAGAAAAACATTGGTCTAAAAAAAGATCAGCGAGGCTCCAAGAGCATATGAGTCCTCTAAATTAGGTCTATAAACACGCTGCCACAGGTTTCTGATGAACTGAGTTTCCTGCAGCAAACAGACACCTTGCTTTCCCCCAGCAACCTGCTCAGCGACTGACAGATCACAGCAAAGCTGACTTCAATTACCATCCTGTTTTTATTCTGAACATAATTTAAGACATATCAGGATCTCAAGGGTAAAACCCATGAGGCCTAACCACACAACTCCCTCCTGTAACCGCCTGAATACCTCAGTGCACGCTGAAGCATTCAGGCTGTTCACGCTGGCAGCAGACTGATGGCATTGACTAAAGCCAAGATGTTTTTCATTCCATAATGATAGGATGCACGCTAAACACTCTTCTCCGAAGCATGATTTATCAGTCCAGACATGCAGAAAGCCGAGAGAGAGGAACAGTGTGAGAGAAAAGGGTGTGAAATAAAGAGTAGAGAGAGACTGTGTGGATGACTAACAAAAAAGGAGAGAAATGGAGGTGAGAAGAGTGTAAAGAGGAACTGGGCTAGGAACCGAGATGAAAAAGAATGTTATATTTAGAGCAGTTTCTTCTTTTGATCTTGTCAATCATGATGTGCTGTGAACATGCCTCGCTAAACTCACCAATATGACACGATAGGACTCATCTACCACTAAGTTAAATGCTTTAAAGGTAAATTCAACATTTTAGCAGAATTGCAGTTCAGTTCTCAGGACACTTAGTGACTTATTCTGCATCTTTCCATCTCATAATCTATTTTATTTGACCAAAGTTGAGGAACAACTGATTCTGAGTACATGAAAAGTTTTAACAAACAGGTAAAGAGTTCACATCACAGGGATGGAAAAACAACTCAGGATTCACATTCCACACACTGGATTAACCATGATCAACTTGTGAATTCTTATATGACATTATCTCCACAGAAAAGTGATGAGAGAGAGAGACGCTGAGAAAGAGAGAGGGAGGGAGGGAGGGTGGGAGAGAGGGAAAGCGAGAGGGAGCGAGTAAGAATGAGAGAGAGACACAGAGAGTGTTCATTCGTATATATATATATGTAGAGAGAGAGAGAGAAAGAGAGAGAGAGAGCAAGAAATGAGGACTAAGAGAAAAGGTGAGAGAGAAAGAGAGCTACAGAGTGACAGACAGAAAGAGAGACTAAGAGAGAGAGTGAGAGTGTGAGAGAGAGAGAGAGAGAGAGAGAGAGAGAGAGAGAGAGTGTGTGTGTGTAAATCCGCGCTAAAATATCAAGGTGAATGAAGCAGTTGCTTTCCCTCATTTCTTGTTTATCCCATTCTTGCCTCTTCTTTTCTGAGAAGGAGATTTATCTTTCTTAGACACCATCTTCCATAGCATGTTTATGTACCGCCGTCTGCCGCTTCAGCAGAATGAACGCTACTTCAAATG
>JBBPDH010000018.1:9138684-9151596 GCA_037974565.1 Clupeocharax schoutedeni
AGCATGCCCAGACACCTTAACGACGTAAGTATAAAATATCGAAAGTGGTCTATAGTACTTAATTATTGAGCCTTGTAAGGCAGGGGATAGGGAAGTTACTCAATGTGTTTAGGGACACAAACTACACTGCATCATATAGAGTATATGACTATATCAGCTGAGTACACCCATTTACCTTGTGGGTCTACTATGCAACTGACAGAGCAATGAAATGTTAACAGTGGAAAAAGAAAACAGAACTTTTCTGATGCTATTCATACTGCAAAAATACTTTTTTGTCCCTCTGCACATTTCAGAATATTTCAACATTTATACAACATTTAACGAAAATCATCGCATTGACGTTGATTTGTTGAGAAAGTGTCTCGTTACATTTTCTGAGACATAGGCTTTTACCCTATACAGTTCACCCTATACAGCACAGTACTAATGAAGGTGATCTGTACTAATTTTGGTCAAAACCAATTTATGTCTGTCTATCAAATCACACAGAAGTGGTTGGTTGGAGCAGCAGGAGGCGCTGTTGTACCTGCTTGAAGTTGCCACTCCGACGTTGCTCCCAGTCCATCATGTCGTGGAAGATGGGGATCATTACATTCCTCAGATCTGGCTGCGGAACCAGCGTCACCTCCAGAAACGGTCCAATCATTGCAGGGATGAAGTTCAACTTATGTTCTCCTTCAGGAGAGAAAAAGAGAGAGAGAGACAGAGAGAGAGAGAGACAGAGAGAGAGAGAGAGAGAGATTTTGAGATTTTAAAACATTCTTTATTGGTTACCAAACCACAGAAAAATTCAAACAATCTAAACTCTCATTATGACATCAAATAATAAAATTAGAAGGAGAGGAGAAAGGGAAAAAAAACTAGAATGTGACTAAAGTACAACTTTTACAATGACCCTACATAGTGCCTGCCTGCAGCACCACACAGCTTCAAATGTTTCTAAATCTTGCATAAGCTTATAAAACCGGAAGTCAATTAAGACTCTGGCCTTGACAAGAGCCGGAAACAAAACTAGCACATCATTCCAAGGTGATCCTCATTTTTGTTCTTTCTGCTGATATAGATGGCCATTTCAGCTTCACCCAAAATAAAATTCAAAAGTTTACATTCATTTTGTCTCAACAACAGTGGTCTCAACCTTGCACAGTGCAAAAAGGCATGAAAAACACTTTTCCTCTGAAAACAGAGCAGACACTCTTGGCCAGCAGCTGAATTTAAGACAGACATGAAGTTAAACTTCAGGAGAGGGAGAGTGTGAGAGAGAGAGAGAGAGAGAGAGAGAGAGAGAGAGAGAGAGAGGATTTCCCACTGGTAGGGTGTTGCTATCTACAAAGAGTGCCCTCATCTTTGGTGAATTACAGTGTAAACAGCCGAGGCAGACACCAGCATAACAAAATGAGAAGCTGATGCTCTTTCACTGAACCAGTGGAATTTAAAGAAAGCCACATTGTAGAAACCCAACCACCATAACACAGACGAAAAACAACAATATAAGACAGAGCCTGGCTTCTTAAATAGTGTCAAAGTGGCCCCACTCAAACCATTCACATCTCTATAAGAGCATCACGCTGTGATATATTCAGCAAGTGCACTAATTAATTAAAAGGAACATAATAAACTTTGACAGAATGGAAATCTATGAGTCACTGAGAGGACTGAAGGGATAGCACTGATGAGAGAAACTGCCAGAGGATTTTAAATGACCTGACTGCTAGACTGAAATACATTAATTACAATACTTTTAATAACAGTTCCTGCTTCCAGAGGCTGATTGTAATCATTACAGAATATTGTTGTCCCTAACGACTATAACTGTATTTTTTCTGTTTGTTATTTTATTGTTATTAACAGTATTTAAAAATGGCAGTAGTCAACTAATTTGAGAGAATTTATTGAAGAATGGACCAACAAAAATGACCAAATAATTCCTTGGAGAAAACATTACATCTCATTCTAATAAAAAAACATTAAACTTATGAACACTTTTCTTTGGTTTAGAGATTCAGCACTAAGGACACACTTTCATTTCATTCTGAGGCTTAGAGTACAGTCACAGATGAAGGATTATGTTGGAACTGTGTAGTAACAGAGCAGTGGAAAAGCATTGTAAAGTATGCACCCTCTTAATCTGTTCAGCATGCATTGACCTGCATAAAGAAGGAGCGGAAGCTCTGCATTAAAGACCACTCACCCACATCATTAGGCCCAGTGGACCAACTCACATTTCTTCCCTCATGACATGTTTCCAATGCTTATTCTTAACCTACAGAGCTTATGCACTAGGTTATGCAACACACACACACACACCTGTTGCCTTACCTTTATGGGACAGCCGCAGTCGTGGATAGTTGTTCTTTGCCCCCTGTGCTGCAAAGTCACTCCACATGAGCCCAAAAAGTATGAGAGTGAAGGTCCACGTGCATGTAGCCATCCTGGCACGCGCTGGTCTCTGAACGTCTGTCTCAGCCCTTAATGTCCAGTGACAGTAGAGTCCATGGTCCAGAGCAGAGAGGGACAGGCTTGCTCCCAGTCAGCATGAAGTCATCAGTGCATCATGATAGTGGTCAGCTCGTAATCCTTGTCTGGGGAGGCTGTGTGTCGTTATGCCCCACACTATAAAGTGCGTGAAGCTTTCAGTGCGTGTTTCTGAAGAAGGCGCAGTGCTGTGACTCAACCCTGGCTATCAGACGCATTCCACCAACTCACACACACTGGGTGTGGGTGTGCACTCGCACACTGGGTGTGTGTGTGTGTGTGTGTGTGTGTGTGTGTGTGAGAGTGAGGGTGTGTGTCAGTCAAGGGGGCCGTGCTGCTCTTGGAGAGAATGTGGATGCACCGTTGACTTGTCTGACTAATAAGAAGCCCCGTCTCTTCCCTCCTCTCTCCACCCTTTTTTCTCGCGCGCTCTCTCCTCCTCCACGGCTCTGTCTCTCAGCCAGTGCAGTGAAATACTGCCTCTCCACGTGCCACTCAGCTAGCCTCCCCTACAGCCTGCTCCACTCCCCTGCTGCTAACATGGACTCCAGCCAAGCTCTCTCTCCTCCCTGCCTCCCACCACCCTGCCCCCATCTCTCTCTCGCTCTCTCTCTCTCTCTCTCTCTCTCTCCCCTTCTCCCTCTCTCTCTTTCTGCTAGTCTATCTCTATCTTCCTTCGATTATCTCTCTGTGGCTCCCTGCTTTTTCTACTCACTCATGCCTCATCTATCATCTGCCACAAAGTGCCTCAGGTGTGCTATATTACTTCTCATTCAGTGATTCACTTTCTTTTCTTTCTTTCTTTCTTTCTTTCTTTCTTTCTTTCTTCCTTTCTTTCTTTCTGCCACTGCATTTTCAGTGTATGTACTCTCTCTGATGTCTCCACTGCTACAAGTGATAAGCTGGCAAGTGAAACCAGTTATATACATGGAAAAAAAATAACCACTGGAAAAATGTTCATCAGGTTTGATCTTTTATACGTGTAAGTATTGCCTTTGTTCTTTAAGAACTGCTGACAATCTTTATCCTAATTCCCAAAAAAAACCCATATATTTTTTAGCATAATTTTAAAGGAAATTGCAAAGCATCAAAATAAGAGAAACAATGTAGTGTTTACAGAACTTGATTCAGAGAAAACAAAGATCTTGTTCAATCAAACAAAATGGAAATAACAAAACAACGAAAGTATAAAAAGGTTTTTATACTTTTCCTCATTAAATAAGATTTGATTCAGGTGATCACCTAATCCGTACCATGCTGATTTAAAAATGAATTGTTTTTTATTTTATTTTTTACTGCTATATTGCTTAACAATACAAAGGATGGAGCCCTTTATTCTTTCTTTATTTCTTTAGTACTAGTACCACTGGATTTTTTCCGATGCCTGCACCCACTTTAGTAGTTTTAAAGCTAAAGCTGAATGCAGAGTCAACAGTGTGGAGCCTGGTCATGCAGCCAGTGGTGTGTAGTTTGGCCATCAGCCAAGAAATAATTAGTTAGAGGTTTGCTTCTTTAGTTTTGCTTCACTGAAGCTATGAGGCTGGTGTAGCTAACAAGTAATGGAAGCTTATACCCAAAAGTCAGTATTGTGCAACTGCATGCCTAAAGCATCACGCACCTCAGAGAACGTAGGACTGTTAAGTAAACTTAACCAGATGTTGTTTCTAGTACTGTATGACATGGTGTTATCTATGTATGGACAAAATCCAAGGTGTTTACAGGTTTCTCATGTCCATTTTACAGGTGATGGATTGCATGACATATAGCATCTACATGAGGTTACTTAACAGCTCCACCTGGCCTAGACAAGGGAGTGATGATATCAGGCATGCAGCTTACACAATGGTTGTGTATGAGCTTCCATTACTAGATCTAGTGCAAAATACCAAACGTGCATAGACTTATTGCACTGATTTAGTAATCCTCAGCCAGGTCCTGATCCTGTATTCTAGTAGTACAACTCACCCTTGAACTAGTAATGCTGCTCTTTTGCTTGGTGGAGTGAATGCATCATTGACAGTAAACACTTGAAAGCAATGCATTGCAGCTCAAAGGCGGATCATTCACAAAGAAACTTTCAGCACGACATGGTTTCTGCTCCCTGATGGATTGAGGTCACATAAAGAGGCATCTCCTCCATCTGTTACTACTGTTACTACTTGTATCTGCCAATGCTGCATTCATTAAAATGACTCTGCACTAAAACACGGGCTATTAGAGGATGCACCATTAAACTCAGCTGTATTCCTCTTCCCCTTTTCTGTTTCCCTCTTTCTTCCATTCGTCTCCTCCCATCCACCCTGTCTGGTCCACGTGTGCCTTTGTTCTGAGTCTTTAGAGACCGCAGTCTCAGTTTTGATGGCCGAGGTTGTGCCTGGGGCAGCCGCCCTTGTTACTGGAGCAGTTTGGCAAACACACGCTCAGAATATGAGCTACTAGCCTGCGGTCACAAACGCAGCCCTGGAAAAAGATTAGCACTCCCTGCTTCAAGTGTCCTAGAATGTCATCTGATCCAATTTTCATATAGGATGGGAGGAAGTGAATGTGATGAAAGAAACAGCGCTGTGACATTTTCTAAGCTGATGACCACTGAGCCTATTCTAATATGACCTCATTCAGAAGCAGTATAATAGCAGATTGGCATTGCTTGCTGAACTGATGCTGCATGTCCTTCCTTTCAGCTTTCTTTAAGTAAAGAAATTGTTTTTACTTAGAGACATACCATGACAATGGTGGGGGGGCACTTAGAACTCTAGTGAGTTTGACCACTGGGGGCACAGCAGAGGCGGCACAGATGTGACACATCACTTCTCTGCTTTATTGCCCTTTTTGATCTTTTACACATCCTTTTTTACAAAGATGCAGAGAGAAATACTGTATTGTGCAAGTTAACTTTACATGCTGAATGCTTCCAGCAGTGGCCCAGTTTTATAGTCATTCCAGTCAGTTTAAATAATGCAGTTGTCAGGACACAACATTAAACCATTAAAGACAGAACTGAAATTAAGAAACCAATTCCAGCTTTATGAAATCCTTCACAGATGTAATAACTTAGGAAGGTGAGTGACCTGGCCAGTTATCTTAAAGTTTTATGAAAGAATGAAGAATTTAAAACAGTGTTAAATAATCCTCTATTTTGAATTCTGTTTGAGTCTAAAGGATTAAATAAAGACAGACTGTCTGTATGAACAGATGAATACAAACACTAACTAAAACTCAGCTATTTAGATTATTTGGATTTGCCCCCGTAAAAGTATATGTAAAATTAAAGCACCATATTTCCAAGCAAAGAAGCATTTCTGAACTTTAAGAGTAAGCAGAAAGAGGCCTAAATCTGTCAGCCTGGTTTTCAACAAAGAAGTGTATGGGTTGTGTGCCCCCTTCCTAATGCACAGGAATGGCCTGTGTCCCCTGCCCATAAGTGCTAAATCCTTTGTGTGTCTCCTTTCCATGGCATATATACACAGTCTGGGAATCAAAGCCAATATAAAGACTCGTGTCTCGGTATCTAAAAGCACCCATCAGTGCAAAGGATGTTTATATTGGATAGAGGGACAAAAGGATCCAGACTCATACATCTGTCCTCCCTGTGGAGCAGCAGCACTATTACTCATTTTCTGCACCTGTGAGTTCCCCACAGTCTTCTATAACCCAAACAACACTGTCTCTGACTGTCAATTAGCGAAAAAAACATAATTGATACTTTTTATAATACACGATACGTACTATAGTAATTAATTTTTCTGAGGTCACAGAACAGTTGCAAAACAATGACACATTTAATTAGATGTTAAATGTAATGTTAAACATGACCACGTATGTACAAACTAACAATTGGAAATGGATTGTACCTAAATATTAATTTCTGCTTTAAGAGTATATGAACCAGGATTTATCTCATATTTGGTACTGCCTGCACAGTTTAGTCCCACCATGTAATTTAATCCACCTGCACAATGCATTGTCTGTTAATTGGGGCAGCTGGTGGCGTAGTGGTTAGGGAGTTCCTCAATCAGAAGGTCATGTGTTTGACCTGCTAGTGGCACCTCTGAGGTACCCTTGAGCAAAGTACCTGCCCCACACCCTGCTCCCTGGGGCTGTGTTCCTGACTGCCCGCCGCTACTACTTCACTTCGAGCTGTTCACACCTTATACTTTACTTAATTGTTATACAATGCTGATAATGCACAGGGCTCCAATATGTAAATGAGCCTCAAATCACCTTTCATCTATTGTGTGCTAATGATGCACAATGACATCGGAATTGTAGTGGTATGTATTCAGATGATGTTTTTCTTTCATGCTGAAAGAAAAAAAAAACCTACTTGACTTGCCTTGACTAAAATGTGGGCATTTACTTAAAGCCCCTGCATTTGTAATGCAGCCATGAGTGAACATCTCTTTCAAAGTGAGGAAAAATCTCAAACTTTGGCCGCAGTAATCTTAATTATGTCACATTAAGGGTGCACTGTTGTGTTTTTGGTGCAGTGCAAGGCATACTGCAGTAACAATATGTAGAAATGCAATTGCAGTATTTTTTGGGTTAAAATTGTGCAACCCTACCACCTGGCTATGATATTCAAACACTGAAATCTAATCGGGTGTGTTCGATTGGAGCAGGACAGAAACTATAGAGGAGGATAGATGTCAGCAAGCGGGGTTTGGGACCCCTAGAAAGGAGCTATGGCTATAGAGGTCTCCAAAACCAAGCTGAATGTCATTACTAGGGTCATGAGGTCTCCACCTTGAGACATCTCATTCCTTCTTGGACTGCTGCATATTGGTCTGGTCATGTTCCAGGTCTGCCTTGGCACAGTTTTCACATAACTGCCTGCACCTGTGTCCTGTCTTCATCCTGGATAACTTTAGAATACCATCCACTTTTTATCCTGGTATCTTTGCAAAGTCTGAAACGGTTAGTTTATTTCAGAGCCGTTGCCTTTTGTAATTACCTCATGTTCCTAGTTACTCATGTTGAAACCTATTTCTTTTTTTTTCTGGGTTTCTGTAATAAATTAGTCATTGGAATCCTGCTCATGTCCCAGTTATTGCAGCCTGAATAATCAATATCAATATTCAGAATGATTTTTAAGGAGATGGATGTGGAGCTCATAATAATCTTAATACTCATTAAGTTCTTCAGCAATTATTTGAGAAAAAAAAGTGTCTATAAAGCACTATAAAAAGGCAAAGTGATTGATTTAATTTCAAAACTGCAAACCGTGCACATGTGGGTTATATTTGAACAGGATCAGCATGACCGATGCGTGAACTCAACTCAATTCCTAACATCTATAACCAAACATATATCTTGGTTTTGCAAAGATTGCAGTTTGACTATTTGATTGTTATGTCTGTATCTGAATGTCTTGAATAAGCAGCCTAATCCCCATCTGCAGGCTGTCGGTTCCACAAACCCTTCATTACCCCTCTTCCCTAATAACAGTGATCTTACAAACTGTTACCCTACAATCTCCCACAGAGAAAGAAGAGAAAGAGAGATGATTACTGCACCAGTGCTAAGAAACCATAAACTCATTTTGTTTCAATTCATATCACTCATACTCTGCACCATTTGATCCAGCCATTGTAATGCCGAGAGCTATGAAGACCTAGACAGAACGTGCAGTATGAACAAAATTTTAGTCTTTCTTTGACCACATACGTTTTTTTGGTATGAAAATTGAGACACGTGTTTAAAAACTACAATTCCATGTGTCTTTAATAATATGCACAAGGACATACTTAACATACGAATGAGACAGTCAGCATATCATACATTCCTTCATATGTAATTCATTGTGTGAATGTGTAGTCTAGCTTTTGATACATTATGCTTTAAATCTTCTGTATCCTACATTTTCCTTTTCATTATTTATTTTATTTTTCAAGGATCACATATTATTTTATCAATCATTTACAGTGTTTCCTTACAATCAACTTTTTTTCTTTCCATTTCAGAAGCATAAGAAGAGTGAGTTCTGGAGTGTGACCTGAATCTCATGAACAGACGTAGTAATGAGTCGCCCTGTGAGTGAGTTATTGCACAGCAGAACAGGGGAAACATCATCAGACATGTTACTTGTTTTCAAAATTACTGTTGGTACAGACTTTGGTTTATTTTACACGACTGTTTCCCAACCTATTTTTTCCCTTAGAATTCAACAGGCTATATATTCAACAGGTTGACTTTATACATAAAGGTTTAGTATGAATTTAATGAATATAATTTGTGTGTGTGTGTGTGTGTGTGTTTGGAGAGTTCCCTTGCTCAAACACACTTGGTTTATCTGTTATTTGGCAGGTTTAGTGGGTGTCCTTGAGTAGGGGAATTACCAAACTGTGCAGAAAAGCTGCCCTCCAAGACCAGAGCGGTACACCCCTGCTCTACATGGACTGTATCGATGGCAGAATAAATGGAATGTTTACATATGACAAACATACTTAAAGCACTTATTCTAAAACAGAGAGGCCTTTAAGGCAACCCTTCTCTAACCTGTATTTCTTCATGCTACCTGAACTTGAATGGCAACATAAAAATACGTCAAAGTCAAAGGCCAGTGCCGGGGCTCTGCCCTGTCTTTTCATCACTTGTCAATCATTTCAAAGACTTTCATACACTCTCTCTCTCTCTCTCTCTCTCTCTCTCTCTCTGTCTCATAGGCTGTCTCTCATTAAATGATCTCAGGACAGCCCTTCCCTTTACTCTTCATGTGAACAAACATCTCCCGCTCGCCCAGACTGGTGAAAGATAGTTTGATTCAGTGTTAATATCTCTGATTTGTTTTAATTTGCTTTGTCTGGCACGGATCCTTTCATGCTCCTGTACAAGTGAGAAAATATTTTCTCTCATGTTAATGCTATGAAAACATCCTCGGCTGATGGAGAGGTCCGGATTTGAGCGTTCGAAGATGGGAGCTAGCTGAGAAGAACACACAGGCCGTGATGGGGTCTCAGGGAGTGGGAATGGCTGTAGCGGCGGGGGGGCTTCGTTGTGAAGTCCGACCATACGCTCCTAACAAAAGCCCTGTTCATTCTCTCATGGAGTGCTTCTTTCTTTTCTGCCAGCCCAGTCAGACGCATGCCTGCAGTTTACACAGCTGCCTGTCATATGGCTCTGTGAGCAGCGTGAACATACACACACACACACAAAGCCGTGTTTACAGTGTTGTGCAGATGTTGCGTGTTTGTTTGGCTTGTTAATGTCCAGCATGCAAGGTGGCTGTGTTTCTGTCAGAGGAGGAAAGGACACCGATAGATAAACTAATCAGAAATCTGAAGTGTATGGTAAAAAAGCTGTTGACTGAACTGCACTCCTGCTAAACATATGTAGAGCCTGCTGGAGTGAGAATGAGGGTTCATCACATGGAGATGTGTATATTTAAAAAATTTCCCAATGTCTCAACATTCCATTCCTATCTTACCTAATCCAAAGCTAAAATACAATAAACAGCACTTCGCATCAACAAGAACTCAACCAGCACCTCTTCCCTGCATGTGTCTGCTTTTATAAGACACAATTTATACTCCAATTAAAAATTCACATAAATTACACAATTCTCCACTTACTGCAGACATAGTCAGCCAAGACATCAGTCCAGATTTTATTTCTTTAAGGCTAACAAACACTAGAAGTCAACAGTCACATAAATGTTCTCATAAATATACACCCAAAACTTACTAAAATTGTCAAGCTCTTCATTAAGGTTGTGCAGATGTGGGTTGGGACACAGTGTGACTCACTGTAAGCTATAAAAATGAATGAAAATTCATACGTAACTTAACATTGTTGTCAACTGTTTCAGACAACAGGGTGTGTGTTCACATACCACCTCAGAAGTAGGATTGATGAGCTAGTTTCTCTTTATGGGATTACATCAATGTGAAGTAGTCTGACCCACGGTCGGCCCTCTTTACACGTGCTTTGTAATTACCAGCTCTGGTCTGGTGTTACAAATGACTGCCTAGAGACACTGAAGTTTTGTTAATAGGCAATACCAAGTCATACTGCATCCTAAACCACATGGACAAGTTTATGCCACCTTGATGAAGAGCTGGACGCAGTTTGAGGGGGCTGAGAGACGTTCTGCGGTTGACATCTGGTGTTTGTTAGCAATGTTAGCTTCTTAGCTCTGGATCTAAACTAAAGAATTTGAACTCCAGACAAGGCTGTAATAAGCATCATAACTGACCAGCATTAAAAGTTGTGGTCCAAGTTACGCAATAGTTTTGAAAAAAGTTGACAAATGGAGTAGTTTTGAAGTAAACATGTTAAATATGTTAACCATTTCAGTTCTTGTGCAAAATTAATTTTGTTTTGGCTGAACCACTTTAAGCCGGTGCAATCTATAGGATAAAAGTAGTCTTGCTATTTCTTTTCATGTCATACTGTAAAAGATACATTTGATCAAAAATGCTCTGCTGGATAATGCCATATCATTTATGCTTTTGTGTGATGCATGCCACATATAAAGTAAAGATTCTCTGATTCTCTGATTTTCTGAGTGCACTCTCTCATTCATTCATTTTCTTCCTCACTAGGGCTGCGGGTCTGCAAGGCAGGGACTCACCCTGTGTGGGGCTCCAGACAACCACAGGGTGGGTATATTAATTAAAGTGAAGAATTACTTTACTATTTCTGTTCTTATTTAAGTCCTTTCTGTTACTTGCCAGCTTATGATTATGACTTTGGTTAAGACTTTAATCCGAATGCTTTCACACAGTCAGGACATTTGAGCTATCTCTGGTCACAAGGGAACTAAAACCTGGTGTTCTTTAAGATCACAGATCGTGATTCAGGCTTAAAGTAATAATTTTGCAGTTTGGACATGCAACCACATTATCATTGCTAAATACATAAAGCTGCATTTAAAAAGCATGCCACTTTAAGTGCAACTTCACTGACAGGTTCAAGCAGACTCTCTGCCCTCCATGACTGTCCGTTTTATGCTGTACTTGACTAGACTGAGCCATTTAAGGGCCTCCCGCGCGCTGCCTCCATGCTACAATTCACTCGGAATGAAGCGCAACTTTCCACCCAGTAGTGAAAGAAAAGCGCGCTCAGTAGGAACAGGAGATTAGCAAAAGCAATAGTTCCCCCTAAATCCAATTTGACTCCAGCCACTCTCATATGTCACGTGTCTAGACGTTTTTGAATGCAGAGCTTGTTAGTTTGTCCAGACTCAGGTGCTGAGCTGATTCACATGCTGTTGATCGTGTGTCAGACGCTTGAATATCCAAGGTCTAAACCTCAACACCTTTTAATCAACAGGATCCAGTTGTTTTAATTTCTGCTAAGCAGTCCATATCACTGATAAGATAACCATCACAGTGCTATGCAAAAACATTGACTTACCGTAACTGAGATCTTGCCAAAGGGAGCTTAGAGAGGCTGTATTTCTTGGCTGGAGCGGCTAGGAGAATGCTATGTGCTATGTGATAGCTGACATAGATGAGGGATAATGCAGATCACACACTTTAAAGGTCTCTGTATTTAGGTGGGGAACATTCTTTAGGGAATAGAAAAGTCCATTCAGATGCAATTAGAGGCACTTCATCAAACGCTGTGTGCTCCGGTACATCGAAATGTTGATGCACAGAGCTAAGTATACTTCATTTTTGTCTTCTAAACCGTCCTCTTTTCCATATCTATGAAGACGTACAAAGACACCGCATCATCTAAATCATTTCATGCAGCTGTAGGAGCTCAGGCTTAGAGTACAGATCGTTTTTAGCAGGCATAGTATATCACAGCTCCAGCAGACACTGTGTCTGTGTTGGTCTGATAACGCTTTCAAGTTCACATGGCTATATTATTGCCTCATATGCAGCCTGCCTCAATCCATATGTGTCAGGAGTGTGATAAACATCTAATCTAAAAGGCCTGATATCAATAATATTTTGCCTCCACCCACCCATATTAAAAAGAATGTTATCTTTTCAGTTATGGAAGTGGGACACATTACGACGTCTGCTGATAACTTGAGTAAAACCACATGTCGTCCCAGCAGTGAGGGGTTTGCGTGTATGCGTGTGCATGTGTGTATGTGTTTCATTACCTGACTATGAAAGGTCCCCAAAATTGTTTTGGATGGTCAGTGCCATGGACAAATTAGTGACTGCATACTGTAAGACTCATTTTTCTTCCCACAGAGCATTAGAGGCCTGCTGTTCGCTCAGAAAGAGTCAAGAGGTCAAAAGAAAAACCAAGTCAGTTATGAGCATTCCAAGCAGCCCGTCATTTACCTTAAGCTTTTATGGAAACAGCAAAAGTTCATTACAGCACAAACCTACCATAGAACAAGTCAAATCCAAGGGCACATTACTTTAAAAAAATAGTTTGTTATAGTTACTAGTTATTCTTCCAAAAAGTAACTGAGTTAGTAACTGAGTTACAGCATTATAAAAGTAACTAGTTACCAGGAAAAGTAACTTA
>JBBPDH010000018.1:9155030-9168132 GCA_037974565.1 Clupeocharax schoutedeni
TAGATTACCCGTTACTGAAAAATTACTTTTTTTTTCAGTAACGCCGTTACTTTAACGCCGTTATTCCCATCACTGACCATAGCACACAGTATGAACAGCAAGAAATTCAACCTCTGCATTTTACCCATTCACCAAGTGACGGTGACCAAGTGACCAAGACGGTACCTTGCTCAGGGTACCGAAGCGGTGCCCAAGAAGTCTTGGGAATCAAACCCGGACTTTCTGATCGCAGGGTGAATGCCCTAACCACTAGATAACCACCAGCTAACCACTAGGCTAATACTAGGCTACCAGCTGCCCTAAATGGACTCGTGATCTAATTTACAAAAAAGTACAATAAAGGAAACATTGTGCAACTTTAATACAGTAATAGAAATCACAGTGGCTCACATAAAGCCTTGGGTCTATGCAGATATTCCTTTGGCCAGAGTGGATGTGCACCCAGTGTAACAGATTTAAACGAGTTGGGGGTCATTGCTCTTTATTGCGGAATTTTTTTTTGCCCATGCTTCCCGGTGCCTTCAATTTGTGCTTGTTACTTAGTGTGTGGTTCTGCTATATCAATTACTTTTACACTGCATGTTTTCTATAGGTTAGGCCTTGCAGTTCTTCATTATCTGGAGTTCTCTTAGAACTGGTCCTTGTAATTACGTATTTTATGGCCGCCTTGAAAAATATAACTGGTATTTTATGGCCGCCTTGAAAAGATCGAACTACTAAAATGAAATGTGACCTTAACATCAGTCTTCTGAGCACTTGAAAAGTATAATCAGTGAGTTTCTCTGACGGTGAATCCAGGTGTGTTTGTGTAGGCTCATGCATCACTGCATACACAAACATGAAGGTTCGAGACTAAAGGGAGTTTTCCCTGGACCCTGTGGGGCTACAAGAATGTCCAACATGCACAAATGCACATGCACAGGGTGTGATGCCTCCTCAGAGAGGGTCACCTGACTGACCCACCGAGTGCCTGTCAAAAAGCAGCTGGTGAGAGGACAAAGAAATCGATTACGCTGTTGCAGAACTTTCCTCTCAGAGAGACTGATTCAACCGACCAAAGTCCACCTCTAGGAAACCTAGTTTTTAATTTTGTTAGTTTGTGTGTTTGGTCTTATTAAGCACAATCCATTTGTGGTGTTTCATTCAAATTATGCTTCATAATCAAAAGATATATTCTTGTTACTCTGCAACCTTTGATCAACGTCTAATGGCGCTTTCTAGCATCTGAACACCATTTGACTATACTACCTTGTACAAGGGGCAGGAAAAATGATATTATAGCATGTTGCAGTATCTACAAGATGTATTTGTAATTCCTTGCATGATTACGTAAATAAATATGTGATCATGTACTTAAATGGTTATATGTAGCAAAGGAAAGTGAAAGGAATTAGCCTTGACCTAAATTTAGGTAAAGTTAACTAAACTTTACTTTTAGTAATTTGAGCACAAGGGCCACAGGCTGGAGCATAAATACCGGAGTGTGTGTGTGTGCAAAGACTATCCTATTAATTTGTGCCAAAGTATAGAACCATTAGGGCAAAATATCTAGTTGTGTCATGGCGGTTCCATCATGTGAACTATATTTAAACTGCATGCAGAGCATGCCAGTGACCACTGTTAATGAAGCTGTCAGGCATTTCCAGGGTCTTTCCCACTTCCCCTCTGAAATGAAAATAGCCCTGCAATAGCCAAGCCAACTTTGAGCCATGAGTATGACTTTCATTATGTGACACATCAAAGCAGTCAGTGGGAGCAGTGTGGTATTGTGGCCACAATCATGATTAATCTGTTATAATTAGACTGAAGCCCAAACCTTGCTGTTGATAGCCAGAGCTAGACCACAGCAGTTACTTTTTCACCATGATGTACAACTTAACACAAGGTAGGGGTATGAAACTGTTCAGTCATTTGGCTCACAGTTGCATATGCATATCGTATAGTCTCTGTGATTATAATGCAGAACTGACAATTTGGCACAAAGATTGTATAACTCCTCCCTGTTCTGAGGGGATCTTTTTTCAGTTTTTATGTCATACTGTACCAAATAGAATAATGCAATACGACTTGTTTTCTTGAGTGAATGTTACTGAATGTTGATCTCATTCCCTCATTGCCTGCTGCTATTTTATTGCATTCATTATACTTTTATTGCACGAACACAAAATCACTTACATTGGTCATTCTGCACTACTGATCTGCTGTTGCCATAAATTAAATCTAACACATAGCAATGTTAGTGTTTCAGTCATTTTGTTACATTTACATTCCTGTTGCACTTGTACAAGCTATGCTTTCTTATCAGCCTTACTTTTGGTGTGTTTAGGTTTGCGCTACTGTGTGTATATGCACATTTCTTTGTGATTGACATCCAAACTGCTAGTTCTGTTGGACCTTAAAAGTGATGCTAGTATATGTTACCCAAAATCTTTTAATGTTCAATAGACTTTTATCACATTACACTCATAGCAAATCTCAGACCTTGATCATGAGGTTTGGTGTATTTTGGCTCCTTTAATGGGAATTATCGGTCATAATGAAAGGAATTTAAAAAACAAGTCTCTCATATACCACTTGGCAGGGCTATCAAGCTGGAAGGCATCTTTTCAATTTATCCAGCTTTCTCAGTGTGCTCTTCATAACCACGTAGACACTGAACAGCTGCCAGTTTCATTCTCAAGGACACCTGAGCAAGGACGGCACGCAGCACAGCATGGACTCTAAACACGATGCCAGCCTAGTGCTGGCTCACCTCACATGAACTAAGCATTATTTTACTACACAAGTCAGTCAAAGGCCACTTAACTGTGTGATGACTGGGGCACTGTAATGCCTATTTGAATGCCTTTATGAATAAAGCATTCAAATGAATAGAGCTTTTTGGTCCATTAACTTGCCCACAGCTTTCAGCACAAGTGAAATTTTAGAGATAGCTTTGTGAAAAGTTTTGCAGGGCTCAGGAGTGCACAGAACTGGCCCATGCTGTTGTTTGATAAGAACTTCTGGCACAGTCAAACACGCTTCATAAATGAGTTGGCTTAAAATTACTTTGTCAGGAATGAGAGTCTAGGCATTTGGCCCAGAATCTTTTATTTATTTATTTTTTAATATGGGGGTGTGTGTGTGTACGTGCTTACATCAGCATGACGCTGAATGCAGATGAGAAGGCTTCAGATGGTGCAGGGACTTAGAGAAGCTAAGAATGCCAGTGATGTGTGTATCTTCCCTGCAATGAGAATATGATCAGTCACACTGATGGATACTATGCAGCTTATTAAATAACACTGATTTCCCCGCATAACTAGATGGATCGAAGGTTTGACAAGGCAATAAAGAGTCGCAAGGTAGAGATGTCTTGTCTCTTTAAGTCTGTCAAGAAGATGGATTTGATTGGCTTGAACGGTGTCTCTGAAAGACTCATTAGTAAGGTAAGTGGTGGCATAATGACCTCTCATTCTCCACGGTGATCACATTCAATCACCACGTCCTGTTTTTGTTTCCAGACCAGCTTTGATCTATTTAACACCTTTACATTCAAGAGAGGGTCTTGCTCCATCTGCATTTAGCCAAACCACTCTAAGCAACAGCACATGCCAAGGCCCAGCTATGTCAGTGATGAATGGATGGTATATTTGAGGGTTGTGCTATGCAGTTACACATGCTGACTAGGGAGAATGTTCTTTTGTGAAGAGCCACAAGCAGTCTATTGTTGCAGAGAGCAGAAACATGCACACTGCCCCAAAGCTTTGAACAAATCAAAACAAAAAAGCCACAGAAGTGGTGCAGAATGGCAAGGGTTGGCCATCTACTGCTTCTGCGCTTAACGAGATGTGCGGCTGCTCGGCAACGTCAAGAAAACCAGAGTCTACATCTTTCATCTCATTCCCATCTTACAGGGCCAAACCAGGGGGTATGATGGATCTCCCACTAATTTAAAATGACATGGTATGATTTAAGTGCCTAGTCACTTTGTATGATTTTAAAGTGGAATCAGATTGCAGTTGCAGCAAGTTCTGAATAGTTGCTGAAAATATAGTGCTCTGAATTCAATTAAGATACAACAGTCAGATAAGCAGGCGACTTCACTTTTAACAATTTACTTCCTAAAAACGGGTGCCAGGACAAAGTAATTTGGACACACAGAAGATATTCTTTTAGTTCCCTAAGAAACATTTCAAAGGATGGTTCTTTACAGTACCATTTTTAAACAAGACTTGTGAGTGTGCTGAACCTTTTGAACCCAAGCCAGGAACCATTCGTGAACATTTCTTTTTAACAATGTCTCTGATTGACAGTTTGCAGTTATATGTTGGTCTTTCTGTGAGAATATATGATAAAGCAAAGAGAGAAAATTTGGCTCAGCACTGTTTTCAAAAGGAAATCTATAACAAATAATACAAAAAGAAATCTAGATTAATAGATAAAAACACAACACAGTAAAATAGCAGTAAGATATCACATTCTTGATGTCCCTGCTATACAGACTATGCTCTTTAGAGAACAAAAAGCCTGTTTGCATGAGGGTGCTGTCACAAAATCATTATAGTATTACTGCATTAAGGAAACCAAAGTAACATGACCTCATAGAGCAGCACTGATCTAACTGGGTAATTTTAGGTAGAAGAGCTCTTTGTGCTGGTTAGACTGGTGGGATTTACATAGCAATGGACTGGTATAATTTAAAAAGCCCTGCAGGACCACCCTGAGCTGCAGAACAGCTTGGGCACATTTGAGGACCAAAGATATTCACCACAGCCATTTGATCTGCTGGGCAAATCATAAGGGTAACCAGAAACCAGAAATATGATGATTACCTGCTTTGAATGTCAAAGAGACCAGGCTCATGGAAATTAACTTCCAAATGTCAATGATGGAAAATAAGGTCGATTTATCAATAAAAAGTGAAAAAGACCAGCCCTTCCTTTAGGGCATTTGGCAACTGGGATTGGGCCTTTTCTCTGAAAAGATTAACACTAATTCATTTCTTTTATGTATGAAATTTAATTTTGAACAAAATGGCTATAAAGTTGAAATGACTACAACAGACTTAGGCTTCCAACACATGTCCCATGCGTTAGTTGAGGCTCATCCAACAGTGTTGTTATAGGAGAGATTAAGTGCAGATTTTTTCCCCCTTATTGATCTCTGGAATCAGAGCATACTTTCTTGGCTAAAGAAAACCAATATAATACATATACACAGTATTACATGCAGTGAAGTCACTGGTAACTGGAAACAGTTTTAAACTTTTGAATAAGATTTGAATAAAATATGGACTGAGAATATGGACAGACCAGTGCACTCCGTAAGGACATAACTGTGACCTCATGAATTTTCCATTATCTTATCCATGCAAGCTTCCTTGTCGTACTCGAAATTATTATTTTTTTCTACTTTTGCCTGGTCTTTACATCATTCCTTATGCATGCAAGTGGAAATGTTTACTGCACCTCTGAGAGTGAGAGTGGCCCTATATTGTATATTCTGCAGGTATGCCTTATCTTAATACAAACCTTCAAAGAAAGACGAATTGAAAGACAGAGGGATCATCCCATTAGGGTACACTGTACTGCAAAATTCATTTCAGATTTAAACATCAAAGAACACTCGGTTTGATATTTAAAAAATATAAACGCATGATTAAAAATCTGAGAGTATACTTAAAAGTAAAACACCAAATATTTCTAATCATGAGACCCTGTAGGCATCATATCAGATTATTTAACGTTTATTTATTTACACATATTTTTTCAATAGGGTCTTGCTAGATCTTACTAAAAACCAACATTCTTTTCACAGTCTCACAGTCTCATATATATATATATTGCCAAGATACATTTGGAGAAAGTGTGTGGATGTTTGTGGAATAAGCTCAGAGGTGCTGATGCTCCCGTGAGTGCTAAGAGCTTCTCGAAGTCTATCAATGAGGGAGCTCATTCAGGGAGTTTACTGGTGCATGACCTGCGTAAAAGACTCCAGGCCTGACCTTTGCTGTTATTTATGGGAGATTTTCTCTCTGTTCACATAAAGAGTGGAGGAGATAACCTCTGGCCCTTTCCACTGCCTGGTACTAGTTTAATGAAAAAGACAAGACGAGAGAGATGGTTACGGATTAAAAAAGAAAGTTTGGCGAAAAGAAAACTTCTTTTCTGTCGTCTTTGTCATGGAGGGTTGTTTTGTATCCTTATAAATCCTAAGACAAACAGGGAGTGCGATCGCATTGAGCAGTTCTCCGCTTGCTGGTCCTCTGTGGCACTATCTGCCCTCACCCTGCACCTCTATGACCCTTCAGGGGTCAGCAGTGTGTGTGATGACATAAGGATTATACAGGGTCAGAGGTCAGGTAAGTGTTCTCCTCCGTTATGTTTCGATGACCTTGAGTCCGAACCAAATCTGCCTTTGTAGCTAAACTCTACTTCACTCTTTGCTTCCTGCCTTAGTGTAACATGTTTTTTTTATATAATTTTATATCTTTTGAGGGAAAACACTCATAAACCTACACAGGTTTTTTATCTCCAAAGTAACCAATAATCTTAAATAACACTAGAAGACCGGAGCAGATTTCCCTCTACCTAAAGTACTCAACAAATCACCAGTTTGTCAGTATGCTTGTTATAACACTGGTGTATTTGTTACCCTTGTGAAAAAATAGTATACTTGAATATATTTCCAGTATACTAAAAGTATAAGGTACATACTTAAAATATACTATCTTTTTACTTACTTCTTGAAGTACACAATGAAATATACTTCAGAGACGCTATATGTAGCTTTCTGCAGTAAACTTAAAACACAGTAGTTGATTTTTTGTAATACATACAACAAACATACAAACAAAAATAGCACTTTTAAAATGTACTAAATATATATTTTCTATACATTCCTTTTATCTGAACAACCACTAGTGCAACAAGCAGGAACCAAACGTCTAACAATATTGGATATATCTAGCACATATTTCAGTATAAAATTGCTGATGAGAGAAGGCAGTGTCTTAAATAAACCTCTATTTAATTTGTGTCCAGATAAATTCCACATTGGCAAACATCAAGGCCACACTTCATGGCAGATCATTTAACAGTAGTTTGTTGTGGGAAGCAATCAGACATGAATGGAACAGCACTGATGCAGCACATTGTGAAAGGCTGTAAGACCGCTTGCTCAAACGCAAGAGTTACTAAAGACAAAACATGGAAAAAGCCGCCCCCTTCTAAACTCTACACTGGATACAGACAATGCAGTCAATATTGTCAAATACTGTTACTTATTTCACCTGTTTTTTTAAACAAGAGAAATAATCATAAAACATATAAATTGTGCTTGCCTCATGTTATATTAGTAGTATATTGCTAGTATATTTTCAGCATCTTAATGTATGTTTAAAAACACATTCCACTGAATCTATTTAAAGTATACTAAAGTAAGAAATAAGCTGGGTCAAAAAAGTTAATACACTTAATATTTTCAGTTTATTAAATTAATATCATTATCACAGCTTTAGTATATTACGTATACTTAAAGCTGGGTCAAAAAAGTAGACTCTAAATAAGGTGTACTTAAGTATATTAATAACATAATATTTTTTTCACAAGGGTGTGCTTGCTAGATTTCTTGAAAATCACTGTAAAGACAACAAAAGTAACATTTTTCATACTTTTTTTGAGGGGGGGGTGCTGTTTTGTTTTTTTTTGGCTGACTGAGTTTTTTTGGCTGTGAAAAAAGGCATACCAATATTACTATACTCACCCTAACGGTGACATATTTCTATAGTTTAATAATTAATATATAATTAGCTTGAAAAGCATGCATAGAACTGAGCGAATTGTGTTGACGACTTCCAAATTTAACCATGGAACTGACTTTCAAACAAAATAAAAACCGGTTATTTTCATTCGTCTCACACCAGCTAATTAGTGACCTTAGATTATTTAAAAAGGCTTAAAAGGAGTTAGACCAAACAGTCATTCAGACAGGACAGTAAACATAAGCAGTTTCCTCTGAATCAGTAATGTTTTTTTATTCTGATACTGATTATAATAGCAGACAGCCCACCAGTATTTCCCAGACCATTTTATTATTCATGTTTTTTTAAAAATCCCTTTTTTTTTAACTTAAGTGGATGCGTTGGAAGGATTTGCTTTTACATATCCCAAAGACGCTTCTAATTTTCTGACAAAAAAGTCTGATAAAAATTTTCTGCAATGTCTGAACAGACTGACATGGTTTTACTGAAAACTAATTTAAAGCAAATCGAACATCATGCAGATTTTTATTGGGTTTTATTGGGCTTGGGATCAATCAATAGCAAGCATACCATGACTGCAAGACTATGTACTTTTATGTATTTTTAGTGCTGATTGGAGCCCTTTTTCAACCCCAGTGACCTCATTTATGGAAGCTGTGGTTTCAATGACAGGTGCCAAAGGCAACAGGAACATATTTTCAATCAGAGTCCCATAATCATAATGCAGGCCGTGCACCAAAACGTGCCATCTCTCTCTCTTCTCCCCCTTCCTTCCATCTTTTCTTGATTCAGGCCTGGGTGCACTTAAGCAAGCCCTAAAAAGAGACTTACTGTTCTGAGTGTCTGGAAATCATTAGAAACTTCTCTCTACCGCTGCATGCCCTAACTCTACCCATATACGCTGTCCACATGCTTCACACAGCCCCTCCAAGGGCAAGCCTCTGCCAACACAGAGAGAGGGAGAGATTTGAAATTTGGCAGAGCCTCATGTGACATGGTGCGGACTGTGTGTGCTGCTAAACAAACACTGCAGGGGCTGCTGTCTCCAGAGTTAAGGCGTGGAGGGTTGGGATGGTGGTGGTCATCAAACTGACTCACTATATAAATAAACACTTAATAACTTCTAATGCCAAAGCCAATATCAGCCTGCCAGTGAGTGTGTGTATATACACACACACACACACACACGACCTCCATGGTAGCCAAACTCCTTTTGGAGGTGGATCACAGGCAATAACATGTCACTGCGCGTACTGCAGTAGGTCAAACACTAACAGGAGGAAAAACTGTGGCTTGCCTGTATGTTAGCTCAGTAATTTATAAGCAGTGGTCAGGAAGTGGGGTCGTGGGCAGCGTGCAAAGTGTGACATGGTCCAACTTATTGGAGAGGAAGGGAACGGACACTGTGTAAATACACGCAGCCCGCTGGCGTGACACCGCGCTCAGGGCTTAACGTTTTAGCGCAGCCTGCCAACACACACACACACACGCCTACGGCCTGCCGCTCAAAAAATGACACAGCAGCACAGATCCGCTGGGATCTAGTTACACAGCAACTTCACTTCAAAGGCACTCACTGTCAGCAAAGGGGCCGTGTCCAGAAGCTCTCTTGACCACACTCAGTATCCCCAAAGGCACGGCTGCGGTGGCATCAGGAGGGCAGCCAATAAAAAGTCAGAACGCTGCACAGTCAAACTGCACCAATTTACACAGTCATGCTGTTATATCGTCTCCACAGCAACCAACAGGTTTCACATGGGGAAGGTTTCATCATAAGGCTCCACTCACAATGTATTTAAATGAATGCATGAATTACTGAATATGTTCAAATGAAAGTTATTATGAAAGTTAGTCACCCGAAGCAGCAAGTATCCACGTAGACTAATGATATTCTCAGTGCTAAAGACATTCAGCAAGATGCAGTAGAGTTACATTTTATTACTGAGTTTGTTTTGCTTCTTTTAATTGGCTGCAAACTTTTCAACTCTTCTAATGATCAGGACTACCTGGTGGGTGCGAGTTTTCTTACACACAAGCTAAATAATGCCTGTGCTTTTATGGGTTTAATGAGGTCTAGACTCCTATACCTCACTGTTTTAGTTGCAGGATACAAAGTCGTATGATGTTATCAGCTTGGGACTTTAAATTAACAAAGGACCGCATGAATATATTTTTGCCTGATGCATTGGATGACACTAGATTTTGGCGGCTCAAGTTTATAAGTATGTCAGTTACTTGATGATACTTTGACTCTATAGGAGTCACTCAGTTTAGCTTTGCTTAGCAATGTTGCAATTAATTTACAATGAAAACTAAATATATATATAAATATATTATTATTAAGCACAAAACTGTCGCAATTTCACAGCTGTAGGTTTGAAATATGTGGTTCTGTTTCTGGACATTCACAGATGTAGTAATACAAAAAGAAGAGTATGGATTCACATATGCTGAAAAAACTCACCATAATTCAGATCTCTTTACTAGATTACTTGGCTTTACTTCAATCTACAAAGTCAAAGGGTGTTTCCATTTGTAAGTATTTGTAAGTTGTGTTTCCATTTGTAAGTGAAACAGATAATGGACTTTTTCTACCTTGTAAATTCATGATCTTGATCACATGAAACAGCAACTGTAACATACACAGTACCATCCCTGTTATATAGAGCTATGCCAATTGGTTGGTGTTTCACTCTCTATTACTTTCGCTGTCAGGTTTTGGAACAACAGTAAAATGATATCTTGTCTGGTCTCATTATAGCAATTGTTTTTTTTTTAAATGAGGGAATTTCAAGTGTATTGCATTAATATACAGAAACAACAGAAACTTCTTAACAAAAAAGTCTTAAGTGACAGTTTAGCTAAAAGTGTTGGTCATATAAAATACTTTAGATAAGAATTTAAAAAATTGGGATCAGTGACAATTTTTAGTTGGATTCCTAGTTTAAAGAGCCCCCTAAATTAAAGCAGTGTGACTTAAAAAGGGTATTTTAGCAGGAATGTGAAGATTGTCAGAGTTCTTACAGGTATATACCGTGCTCTCACCCATGACACAAAAACAATCATTCATGTTAACATCACACACACACACACATACACAGACTGCACTCCGCCTGCGGTATATCAGTGAACCCTGTTCTCCTGTGCTGGCTGTGATCATCGGCTGCCTCTCTGCCTCATTGAGCTTCTCCACACCCATCCAACAGGACAAGAGGGCCTGATCTCTGAACCTGGATACAGAGTAAATCACTCTCCATGAATGTGTATGTCTCTACAGATGTTCAGCACATGCCAATACAACACTGTTCACACACTTTTGTAACGGCTGACCTGAACCAGAGAGTCACTGGGAGAATGTAAGACTCCTTCCTTCTCTAATCATACTAAAAACACACCAATAGAATTGCAAAACTGATGCATAATACAGAAAAAAAATATTGTTGTTGGTAACGTTTTACAGAACACTGACAAAAATCCCATTCAGCCTTATGAGGAACTACACTGATCAGCCAAAACCTTAAAACCACCTGCTTAAAATTGTGTAGGTCTCCCTCATGTTCTGACCCATTCAGACATCTGTAGGTGTGCGGGTGTTTCTGGCACTAAGACTGTGGGAATGGGACCTTGCTCACGGGTACCTCAGCTGTGCCACTAGAAGTTCTAGTCAATCCCAAGGCTTTCCCTAGTCTTTTGATCACAGCTCCATGACCACCAGAACACCAGGGATTTAACTGTTCACTATTCAATCCCACATGTGCTTATTCGGATCTGGGGAGTTTGGATTCCAAATCAATACTCATTATATGCTCATTAATCCATTCCTGAACCATTTTTGGAATATAAAACACCTGTCACTAGGTCACCAGCTGTCCCTACAGCAAGACATGCTGTTTCGTATCAGTGACCTAGCTATCACAGTCTGGCTCTTATCAAATTCTATGATATTCTATGATGCTTGTCCATCAATGTCAGGAACTGAAAGTTCACTTATTGCCTCATCCATCCCACCTGTTGACAGGTGCCATTGTTGTGAGATAATGAATGTTGTTTACTTCACTTGTCAGTGGATTTAACATTGCGGCTTATCAGTGAATCACTGTAACAGTAATTTACTGCATTGTTAATTTTATATTAATTTGATTTTGGTGTGTCTGAAAAATTACAGGCAACTTCAATGTTGTTTTAATGTTGCTTGAACGTTAAGAGAACGGCTGGTGTTACTCAGCTGAATCAAGATTTACATTTGTAGATTTGTAGCTGAATTTCAGCTTTTTATGGGATAGCATCTGAAGAAGATACTGTGTTAGGTATGCTGGCCCTGAAACCTACATCTTTCCTGTTTCTTTCAATTCTGGACATGCTGGCTAGAGTTATGCTTTTGATACACAGATATGCTGCACATAGAGGACTACAGTCAAGAATGGACAGAAACTGAGATGGAGAATTACTTTGTTGTTAGATGTTCCACTTGCTTTCTGACACATGCTGATGTTTCCATGCTGGATGTGCCGGTTAGTGTTGCAGTGATGACCTGCAGCGTTACGTGTGGGTATACGAAGTAGAAAAATTATGCTGGCTGAATTTTCCATTGCGATGTAGGGCATTCCTTGAACCGTGATAAGCAAGGTCCTCTCTATCACACAGGGGCTTTCATGCTCTGATTAAGCCATGTCAATACAAGCCTAAGACAAGGACCTAGTATGTAATGCAGCATCATTGTCACCAGGGCTTTGCAGGGACATGTATTTTAAAGGAATTTGGGGATTTGTTTAGGAATTCCTAACGCTACCAGACATGGGCCACATGTAAAAGGTGTCAATATGGCTAGAAAATATTTTATAGGAGCTCTTAATGCATTATGCTGCATTAATCAGAAGTGCCAAATGTCCCATACATAATTATAACATCTATTTAAGCTACACATTTATATTTACAAGACAGTCCAAAATATGTTTGTACCTTTGAATGCTGCTGCATTACATTATCACAATTCATTCAAAGTTTCTTACATATTTTTCCCATTTTAAATTAAAAGATGTGCACATATGGCAATGTGGATGAGGCAGTGCAATACGGTGCCAGTCTGTAACACACACACACACACACCGTACGTCACATAAATGGAACGCGCCCTATGTGTGTCCATAAATGGAACACACTTCTGGCTCATTTGACTTGCACTAGTCCCACAGGCAATAATTTCAAACACCCACACTAGAGGCATGTCAGTGGTCTCCAAGGTTCATTTATCACATCGCTATTGATACACAGTCTCAGAGGTAGGCATATTTATGGAGCGCATCTGTGTATACAAAGCATTTAGTCAGTGAGGTAATCATCATGACCATTGACCTGAAG
>JBBPDH010000018.1:9175014-9187821 GCA_037974565.1 Clupeocharax schoutedeni
AGACCCTACAGAGGGTTGTGAGAACAGCTGAGAAGATCATTGGAGTCTCTCTCCCCTCTGTCACAGACATTTACTCAAACACTGTATCCGCAAAGCCACCAGCATTGTGGACGACCCCACACACCCCTCACACACACACTCCTCCCGTCTGGTAAAAGGTACCGTAGCGTACGGGTCTCGAATACTAGAATGGGGAACAGTTTCTTCCCTCAGGCCATCAGACTCCTTAACCAGACTTTAATAACCAGTTAAATTCTCTTTTCATATCACACACTCTGTAAAGCACATGACTCTCTCTCTGTTTTTTTATGCTGTTACAAATCATATTTATCAGTCATCAGTTTTTTTATTTATCAGTCATCAATTTATTTATTGATGTCCTGCATTCTCTTGCACATTTGCACTCTTGCATATCTCTGCTGCTAAACTACAGTACTGGTGAAATACTGCACTTATCCTCAATGTAACCATTGTCATTTTCACTATACATTGTCTTGTCCTGTCTCTTTTAGTCGTACTGTTGCTCTTGTTCTGTCCTGTTTTGCACTTGTGTTCTGTTCTGTTCTGCTCTTGTGTTGCACCATGGTCCTGTACTGTGTATATGGTAGAAAGGACAATAAAAATCTACTTGACTTGACTTGACTACCTCTTGCTTGCTGTCCTCTCCATGTCTCTGGAACTGCCAGTAGATGAGAGCTCGCTGGGACTTCGGGCTGCACTCCAGGAACGAGCTGCTGTTCTCAACGCCATACACCGTCTTATCCAGCAGCGTCCTCTCTCCATTCTCTTCATCTTTTCAAGAGAGCAAAAGACACACTATCAAGTGAGCATATTCCCTCTAGGTATATAAAAAGGTATATAAAGGGGACTGGGAGAGGTTTGGCTATGTAAATGGCCTGGGTATGTGCTTGAATGTGTGTCTAATATGAATGTGTCCATGCTCATTCCAATCACATTCTCACATGTCCACAAGAGGCCCTCACATGGACAGCGTGTCCAGCAGGGAGGATATGAACCAGTAATTCAAACCATGAATATGGACACACACATACACATACACAAGCACATGTATGCACTCTCTCACACACACACACAGGAGGGCATGGCACAATATCCCTTCTCAGTTTCAGACCGTGGCTGTAGGTCCAGTGCCACAGTATTCCAGTGAGAATGGATATGCAGGTTCTTCCATATTGTAATCATTTAAAATCCATTAATCCCTCATCCTTTCTTTTTTATCCCCTTTCTCTCGTCTGTTTCTGCTTTTTCTGAGTCTCGAAATGTCAGTGCACAGCTCTGCGGGTCTGCTTCACCACTGTAATAAGGTGTGTGTGTGTGTGAGACTACTACACTCTGACAATGAATTCTGTGTGGTCTCTCTGTGTACGAGTATGCATCTGTATGTGTGTGTGTGTGTGTGTGTGTGTGTGTGGGCATGCTTTATGTCTCATGTGTCTGAAACAGCTGTGAGAGCTTCAATGAAGTTAAATGTAAGTCTTTAACTTGGAAGAACTGCATTTTACAGTTTTATTTCAGGCCAAACCTAATCATTGTGGAGGTTATTGCTACTTAAAAATCTCAGTGCCTACACATTAAGCCTACACATTACGCCTAATGAAAATGGAGAGTTCCCCACTCACTTAAGGAAAGTATAAGGTGTATGTATGAGGAAGTGATAAAGCTCGTGCTCTGTGATCAGTGGAGTGTGGGTTGCTATATAAAACTGAGTAAAGGTTAGCATGCTAAAGATGTAGCTCCTACCATGATGCTGCAAGTCAGAGCACTGGGTTAGAGGGTCTCCGTTCCTGATGTCCTGGCGCCGGGTCCTCCTACACACACACGTCCACCCACACATATGGAACATGGTTAGAGGGTACAGGCAAGGGAGCTGCACATGGCTTCAACATTCACTAAGAATTTCTCTATATTTGAAATAGTTTTGTCATTCTGAGGATCTCTCACTATTTAGCACACTAAATTACACTTTTGAAAAGATGAATGGAGGCCTGTGATTGTGTGTGTGTGGGTATATGTGTGGCACTGATGAAATGATACCTGTTTAAGCCCTGAGGTAGTTAGTCTGTGGTGTTCTAACTGTTCTAACATTGTACTTTCTCCGTGTCAAAAATGGTGCTATGGTCTATATGGGTGAATAACCGAATGTTAATTTTAATAATGCAGGCAATATGTGAGGCCATTTTACCACTAAACCTAATAAAGAGTCTTTCTTTCCCTGATGAAATAAAACTTACATATATATATTCTTTCCCAACTGGAACAAAATTATATATATATGAGAAACAGAGAGAGAGAGAGAGAGAGAGAGAGAGAGAGAAGGGGAGAGAAAATACTGAGTACTGTTTACATAACAGATAAACAGATGCATTTTAGATGCCCTGCTTTTGCTGCTGGAGTTTTTTAGAACAGTCTTTAGATTGGTCATTCTGGTTGTAAGACAGAAAATGCATGTTTTAAGTAGATGTGGGTCATGATATCATCCAAATGCAAAGTTCTAAATGTGTTTCTAGGACATATGAGTCTGAGTGTGTGGTACACACTTTATGTAACATTCCTGATTATTAAGTATCTCAAAAATCTTGGAATACAGCCTAAAATTCTTTTTTTCTTTTTTTTTTTACATTTTCAGTGTTCTTCCCCCCTGCAGAGTTCTAGAAGTGTTGGAGTGTACTCTCAGATTCAGGTCAGGTTAAGCTTGCTGTGAGAACCATGCATACCTCTTAGCAGTGGGGAAGTACCGGGAACATTGGGAGCCGTCCCAGGCGCAATAAGGATCTCGCGCCAAACAGCACTCAGCACAGGCCTTGCCATAAACGTCACAGCGATGCAGGGGCATCTGGGAAACCCCAATGGATGAGCCCAAGTAAAGCTGTTGCTGTGGAGACATACAGAAAATATGAATTACTCATATTTTTTAGACAGTGATTGAAAACTAGATTTGTTAATTAGTTGTTTTGTTCTGGATAACAAATGCAACACCAAATCTTCCTAAAGGTATTGAACAGAGCTGAAGCATTCCAGAAAACGGTGTTGATTTCTCTACTTCACAGCGGGAGCTATATACCCGGGGAGCTTCATACCCCCTAGCTGAAACTTGGCATTTAGTGTCCTGCGTAGCTGCTCCTGGGCATTCCTTTCTATTGGCAAAGCTTTTTATAGAGATTGTACAAGCTATGTGGGTAAAAGTCATTCACTTACTAGGAGTAGAAGGGGTGCCTGGATACTTAAATTTCTTTTAATGTTTGTATATATAAATATATATATATATATAAATACAATTAATCAGTTTATTTTTAACATGTTATTTTAAATAATTGTGCATAATTTATATATATATATATTATTAATTAATGTGTGTGTACATATATATATGAATGAATTATTCACAATTATTAATTGTATTTTGTGGTGCCCTTTGACCCAGTTCTGGTTAACTTGTGAAGTAATGAAGGCAGAGGAGGACAAGATACTTGTCCCAGTAAATGGAACAACTTTGTTTAAAAAATGGCCAGATGGAACAGTTGACAGGATCATCATTCTCTGCAGTTCCTGCAATAAGGTATTTTTGTACCCTCGCAGCACTTTAAGTCTGAAATATCACCTCAGCAAAGCATTTAGGAGCTAACCTGGCGGCCTGGTTCTTCAGCGCATTAGGTGATATATATGATTGTTATGGCCATTATGAAAGAGACGTTAAACTTTGAAGTCTATGATGTTGATTTTTTATTGACTCACCCATCTGCCAATGATAACTTGATTTAAAATACTGTAAAACACTTTCACAGGAATAGTTGAAGTGTGTTATAATTTTTTATTAAATAAATCACAGAGCTTGTAATGAATTAATTTAATTATATTATTTTTTTTAATCACTTGGCAGCCCCAATAAACACAGACTCACACAAAAATGGGACTTCACATACATGTTCTCAAATCGAGTTGTGCTCAAATGTATAACTGAAGGCAGTCCAAAAGGGTACTGTCCGCATCATACAGAGTCATACAAAAAGCTGCAGCCTTTGTTGTCAGTCAACGTTTGTTGATTTTGTGTTTTCTATTATTTGATACTTGATATCTTGGTTAATGGTTTTTGTTTTTTTGTCTGAGTGACCGGGTGTGTGAAACTTCAGGCTTACAGTCTGTGTGCAAGTGTTTAATTATAGATTTACTTAAATAACCTTTCAGTGTTGGCTTGATTACTCACACCGCTCAGCAAAGGAATCGCAGCTGCGCATAGACGCTGCAAGCCTCAAGCTGAAACTAAGTAGCTAGGTGTGTGTGTGTGTGTTTGTGGAGGGGGGGTGGGTTGTGTGTGTGTGTGAGGGAGACCGAACCAGCAAAAGAAAAGGACAACCACTAATGGTAGAACCGTATGTTGTTGTGTTACTTGAATAAGTGTGACAGGAGCCTCCAGTGAGTGTAATGCAGAAAAACCCTAAAACCTTTGTGTGTATTGGAGTATTGAGTGTGGGGGAGAGGGAGAAAGAGATATAGCCTGGGGCAACGGCTATGTTGGGTTTTGTGGTACATGATAAATCTAGCAGCGCTACATCACTCCTGTCAACAGAAAGTGGTGTAACTGCTTGACATCCAGGCTGTGTCCGGTCTCCCACTGGACCCATTCTGTCTAGCACAGTTCATGCTCAGAAAAGCCTTGGTTTACTGCTGCATTTTCAGGATTATATGATTATCTGTTAGAGGTTTTGAGATATATCAAATTTGTAACAGTGGTTACCTGTTTGGTGGACAGCTCCATAGCAGTTATAGCAGTTGGCTCCTATAAGAAGAAAAAAAATAGGTGAGAACTGAGGAACTGTTTACAGAAATTATTCAGAGGACAGCAAAGTTTAAGTCTTGAAAAATTATATGATTTTTTCCAAATATAAATGATCCTACAGACAGAAATTCAGCAGTGTGCTATGTCCGATACTGTGGAATATAACATATTGGTATGCACAAAACTGATTATACCCTGAACACAGTCATCTCCTCCAGTAAAACCTCCTCCAAGTCGTGCCAAGTGCCTCTAGGAATCGAAACCACCTTGAGCACCGTGCCAACATCTGAAAGTAGAATCAATAATTGCTATTGTCTTCTTACAATAGAGCGAAATACTATAAGCTGAGTAAAGTGATTACACCTAAAGCTATCAATCAAGATTATGTTTGGGTGAAACTCTGTTTGTGATTTTTAGCACACAATAAAAAGCATGTAATTACAGAGAGTGAAACACTCACCGGTGCCAATGAACATGACATCATACTGGCCATCCTCCGCCTCCACTTTGTCTACCACTATCTGAGTGAACTGGTAATCCACATCAGTCTTAATGATGATCGGACGGTTGTTGATGGGAAACACTGGGTTGTACATGGCTGGGTGGCTTCGTGCAAAGGTGATGACCTCATCAGGTAGATCTTTCGTGGATTCGAAACCGCCAAAGGTTTTGCTTGGGCACTGTCACAACATATGTCAAGTTAGAGAAATACATAAGTAAATAAAATGCATGGTTGTTTTGCTGTATAGTACTGCATTCTAATGCATTCACATATTTCCAGTTGTCTATGAGCATAGCATCATACATCATTGTAATACACACAGTGCAATTAAATACTTGTCTCAACCTGCACTTTGGTTTATACTGTGTGTACCCTGTACCAGTGAGAAAAGTAAGAAAAAATAGCAACAATCAATTAAAGTGAAACCGAAACTGGATATCCATGTTCCACTTTTTGAATACCAGCGAAAGCAATAGAGAGCAATAAAGCAGAACATGACGCTGCAAAATTGTTTATTTTTTCAGGTGCAAAAAAGTAAGTTCACTCGCTAGCATAATGGTTAAGCTATTCTTAAGCTACACTTACACTTTTGAGGCAGCCTGGTGGCTTACTGTGTGAATCATTTTTACAGTGTTGCAAAAATTCTATTCAAGCAAATGTAAAAATTTAGTACATATAAGACCACAGTTTGTGAATAGAGCATAGATAGAACAACATAACTGACTTACTGTGCCAGGCCGTGGGTATGGCACCCTGCCTAGAAAGGGAACCCATTGGTAGTTTGGTCCGTCACGATGGGCATAGGGACCCAGAAACACCCGCCGTATATCGGCCATATTGTACAGACATACTGCGGAGCCTTTAAAGATGTTACTGTGAACCAAAACACATCAAGAAATTCATATTTCTACACACAGTCGCAGATTTAGTGATACAATTTAGGTAACTGATCTCAGCAAAATAGGAGTGTATAGAAAAGGCACCTAGATGTTGTGAACACTGCATAGATGACAGGGTTTTTGGGGTCCTTTGAGCTCATAAGAAAGACATCCTCTGAAAAATGACCAAACAAGCAAAAACAGTTCTTACATTTTGGGCCAACACATTCTCTTTCAAACACACACGTGCACAACATAGGTAACTCACGTAGCTCATCAAAGTGTGTGTCGATGCCGTTGAGACCAGGAACAGAACAGATGAGCCGTGCTTTGAGAAAAGTGGTCCATTTATTCACTAAACTCCTGTGGCCTCCTAGATCATTCTGTTGAAAAAAACCCTCATGCTTAGTGAAAAGTTACGTTACATATATGGAAAAAAAGAAATAGTGAGGAAGAGTTAACCCTATTGGACAGTCTTTATATACATAGATTTGTATTGGGCTGTCACACTTAGTCAATAACTATAAATAACTTGATCTAACTAACGAAAATGTTCGTTAGTAGATTGTTTGAAATGTGCATGTTAATAAGGCATATTTTTTAAAGAAATGGTGAGGAAGAGTGGAGGAATGAGGCCCTGAGGTGTGCATTCAGGAGTTAAAGGCTTACATCACATTTAACGCTGTGAGGTAGGGCATTATAATGCAGTTGTTATCATGCCATGGTTTTTATAGTTTCTAATCTTGGCCACGGAGGCCCCTGTGCCTTTTTCCCTGTTCTAACACATCCACTTCAACTCAGAAAATACTTCTTAACCAGTTGATCAGTTGGATAAGATGAGTTATGTGCAGTGAATGCGGAGCATGGGGTCCTACAGGACCAGAGCTAGAAACTACTGCAATAGAACACTCAAGGTTGTGTGATAACAAACTCCCTCTGTTCTTCTGCTTAAATACCAAATGGGCTCAAAGTGCTGACTGAAATGTGTTTGGAATGGAATGTAAAGCTTCAAAATCAATCAGCAGATCAACCGATCAAGCTGAAGATGTGCTCCAGCACGATCATCTCCAAACTTTAACACTCGACCACACCTACCTTCTGTTTATATTAGGAATAGTACAGATGATTGACACAGGTATGTTTGTATTTGTGTGTTTTGTCAGAAAAGCTGGCAGTTGGTGATGTGAAGCGGTTCTGAGACTCTCACGCAGCCTGCATTTATGCCTCTTAATTGGCTGGGCTGAGAAACACACTTCATAATCTAAACATACACTTAGCATAATGAGACAATTGTCTGAGCCGGGGAGGAGTGGATTCCAGTCATACCAGAATGCCAACCTGCACGCAAACGAGAACACCTTTCTCCCTGTTTCATGCTATAGATTCCACTTCAGCTAAGAGCGACTGCCAAAGTCACACTTTAGATATACAGAGAAGCCTTTGTTTTTTGGCTGCCGATGACTCAAGTGACATTTTAGTCGTCTCTTCAACTTCGCAGTGGGCGGTTGAGATAGAGATGGTAGAAAAACACACAAGATGCCAAAAAATGTGGGTCTACAAGCTTCCACACTTTCTGTTTGGGAAAGGGTTTAGTATGTGTGTGTGTGTGTGTGTGTGTGTGAGGGGGGTTGTTAAAACATATCTCTTTTACTCTCTCTTGCGCTCGCTTTATGACGGTGAGTGCATATGTTATTTGTTGTAAATGATATAACATACTTTACACAGCTGTCCAATTCTGGCGTGTGTAGCTTTGCCTGTTTGTTCTCCATCAATGGCATTCTCTCTGAAGAAGAGGTAGATCTTGTCATCTTCTGGGTTATCACTCTCTGGAATGAGGTGGACGCTTACAAACCTGGGGTCTGCACAAATACAAGAAGACAATAGTAGCATTAATACTAAACAGACAGCATCATCGGTCTTGTTGAAAATACTATTACTCCTACTACTAAAAATAATAATATCATTTTGCTCAAGGCCATTCACAAACTCAATATGGGCATACATGAACACACAAACTGAAATTGGCATGAGGAAACAAAAGTAAACACGCAGACTGACATACAGCAGAAAAGAAACAGTAAGAACCGCAACAGGCCACATGTCATATAGGATCAAAACAGTAAAGCCTAACACAAGCTCAAGTAACATGATTGGGCCAAAAGGCCTAGGGAGTAGTGGGCAGATATTTTATTGAGACTGTAGTCGTGATTAAAAAGATGAGATGTTATGGATGCTATGTTTATGTATCATAGCATTGAACAACCTACCACCCAAACAGGATGTCAGGATTTAAAATGTATTCCATTTGAATACACTGATTCATTAAAGATGTACTTCATTAAAGATGTACTAACCAATGTATGCATTTTGTGTCAATCAGGAATGATTTTGAGATCAGTTCTTCATGGATTGTTTGCTGGTCAATCATTTGTTCACCTTTGTTCAAGGGCAAGGAGTCTTAAAATGCCTCACCGCACACAAAAACATACACAAACACACCACAAACTCACTATGACACAACATATGATGAACTGCCAGCTACACACAGAGACATATACACATATAAAACAGATGAGACTGAATCATAAAATGAATACATTTGTATGAATTAAACCTCTTGGACAATCTTTATACACATAGCTTTGTATGGGGGAAATTATTTCTTGGGCTGTCAAACTTAGTCAATCATTATAAAGAACTCCTTTAAATGTTCCTTAGTAGATTGAGGGAAATTTGCATGTTAATAATGCATATTTTAAATCCTCTTACTGGACTCCACTGGATTAATAATGAGGCATGACACAGTACCCCCTTGAAAGACATCATCATTTTTTGGATTACAAAAGGTTTCTACATAAATTGGGCGAGTATGTATTGCACATTTTTCAGGAGTGATTTGTCACCATTCTTTTAAGCAAAATCTACAGAGATTCTCTGGACAGTAGTTTTCTCTGTTGGTTTAAAACCAACAGGACATTCAGATTCCTCTATATTTTTGTACCTATTTACTGCCTTGTGCAGTTCCGTGATTTTGTTTTTCTAATCAGTAGAGGGACAACCATATTTAAGGACTCAGCAGTAGTATGTAATTATGTTTATGTATGGACAAATAAATGTCACCCTTGTGTTGTAGTACAGGGGTATGAATATTTAGCAAACAGCATATTTCACTTTTATTTTTGGCTTATAATCTTAGGAGACAAACCACCTATTTTGACTTAGAAAATATGGAGCCAAACAGTTCTCAACGTAAATTATGTTTGAGGAAAACTGTATATGTATTATAATCCAGAAAATTATAATGACTTTCAAAGAGGTAGAATACTTTTGCAAGCCACGGTAGTTTTTTCGTTTACTCAAGAGTTTAAAGGGCAGCTGGTGGTCTGGTGGTTGGGGAGTTGACCCAGAAGGCTATGGGGTCAAGCAAGGTACTGTCCCCACACACTGGCCACTGAGTACCAGGCTGCTCGCTGCTTCACTTAGTGCATGGGTTTAATGCAGAGGAAGAATTTCACTGCTCACGCTGTGTGCTGTGGTATGTTCACAAATGACAAAATGGTTTTATGTATTATTGTTTTATTAAAAGTCAATGCATAGTTTCAGTTTAAATTCCTACTTTTGTTTTGTGAAACCAAAAAAATCTCACCATTGAGCCACCTGGAATCATGCTGCTCCGTTCTGATTGGGTGATGTTCTCCCAGTGTTCGAAAAATGGCAAAGTCCCGCCCCATGAAGTCGGCTGAAGTCCCAGCATACAGCTCACCATCTGTCAATCATATGTGCTGAAGGTCAGACAAGGTTCATTACAAAGTGGAAGAAGACAAAGAGGAGAGATGTGGTCAGCTGATCTGCTCTGGGCTTTGTCCAGTTTAATAATGACTCAGGTAGACAGTCAGGGAGACATGATAGTCATCACTCAAACATGATTTCATGCTAAGAGATGGCATGAGTGAAATTGATCCTGGGATGGAGAGAGAGAGAGAGCGAGTATGTGAGACAGTAAGAGGGAAAGAGAGAGCAAGAGTGACCTTTAAGCCAAGATGAGAGATTTAACAGTAGAATGCTCTACAGGTAAAGCACAAAGAGAAGGACAGTCTGATCTCCTCATCCTCTTAGAGAGGCTGTTAATCAAAGGTGTTGGGTTTCTATTCAGAAAAGCCACTGACACACACACACACACACACACACACACACACACACACATACATAAGAAAAACACTGCGGAACTGTAGTAGTGCTTATGATGAAAAAGCAAAAAACGACACTTTGGGGAGGGAGTGGAACTACTTACTTCACTTGCTATAATGTTTAACAAAACAAACAATTCTTTAACAAAAGGATTCAATGCAAATACTGTATATATATTTGTAATATTTAAATATTTATTGCCTGATCTGCATTCAAGACTGTTATAAGATCCTCAATATATTCAGAGCAACAGATGCCTCACAACAAACAAATGCACTAAAAACTAGGGCAGTTTGATTCCAACAGTTTCTGAACATTATTTCTTCAATTCCTAAGAAATTAAGATATATCACAAATAAACAGTAAATGCCATGAATATCAAGTGATCTTGAACTATTGACTAAATAAGGTCCTGTCTTTGTTTCAGGGACACAAAATCTCACTTGCCTTAGCAGAACCTAACTAAATTAACAAAAAGCAGTTCTTGATGCAGAATATGGCATTTTCCATGTATTTCTGAATTCATAAAAAGTGTGAAAACACTGGCTAAAATGCTCCTACAGTACTATTCGATATTTTTGAAGTGATGCAGAATGGTCTACTGAAAGACTGCAAAATTAAAAGCTAAGAATGCGCTACTTAATGACCTTATATTACAGCTATCTGCAAGTGCAAAACTGCATTATGGCCTCTTGAGGTCACAATGTTTTCCCCTCAGAAGCTTTTTAAAACTAATATGTTGATTAATATGTTACTAAATACATTTAGAACAGTGTGTTTGGCTTTCAACTGTTTTCTGTTAAACTATGCATAGATGTGCACACACACACACACACACACACACCACTCACCAAGAAGCAGGGAAGCAGTCTGCAGTTTTGGGTCATATGGGCTCTTTCCACGGCCGTTCTCAAAGTGTGACGACTCCAACTTGAAGATGTTGTCCTAGGATCACACAAACATACACACAGTCTTTAATCAGGGACAAACCACTGAGAGAAACAGTGGCCAAGAGTGTTCATCTCATAAGACTGTCCAATGAGAGACAGGGAGAGACACCCATGTCTCTCACTCATCAAATCTTTTGCTTAGTTTATACACACAAGGGAAAAAGCAAGTGAAGTCTTATTTAAAGCCAACAAAGCATTAAATGGCATGAATGAGCTCTCATTATATGACTGAGAGAAGATATTTACCTCTGGTCGTTTGCCCACCTCCACATAAGCACAGACAGGATGGAAGGCTCCAGTTCCACATGCATATACGTGAGTGTGGTTAAACAGCTGCAGCACCTTTATAAAGTTAGAGCACTCCTTCTGCAAGGACAAAGGAAGAAAGGAAAAAAAGATTCACATTAGCAACTGTCCATTATCACTATATTTAGGTACACAGAAGTAGAGAAGTGTAAGGTCAGGTGTGGTCTTCTTACAGTCCTTGTTCAGAACATGTCTTTAATGTTACAGACAGTGGAGGTGCAGTGTATAAAATTATGCAAAAATTCAAATACATATACTCTCACCCAGCTGACACATATGGCACCCACTGATAAAACAGCAAAAATACACACTCCCGATTGTAGAAAGTGGGAATGTTACAACAGCTGGAGCTGTTTTTGAGCAGGGGGTATAAAACATCAACAGAGGCAATTCTGTTATGTGCTCCAGAGATCCCCTGTGGCGTGTGTGTGTGTATGTATGTGTGTGTGTATATGTGTGTGTGTGTGTGTGTGTGTGTGTGTGTGTGTGAGTGTGAGTGTAACAGCTCATCTGTTGTGTGTTTACCCGTGATCTAGAGGCACGTGTCTGAACAAGCCTGACCTTGGTGGATGCAAATCAGTTACAGCCCATGGAAAAGCTTTGCAGAATTACACAAAGGACAATTACAAAGATGAGTCAATTTTGCTGACACACATTTGGCTTAGTTTTCCAAACCGCACTAAACATGATGTTAATTATCCAAGAAGACCATATGCCATTTATCTGTTTCACCATACCTTACTAGTAATAGCCTTAGTTTTAAATGCATAAATGGTTAGTTGGTTTCTACAAACCTTTACATAAGTCCTTTATTTTTTATAACACCGATTCATGTTCATTATTCAGTGGCTTCCTTAATGTAAACAGTAGAATTTATTATTATCTTTGCGGACACCTGACATTTTTGAGTGTTAATGAGTGTTACACCGAAGGGAATAAATAATGCAAAAGTAAATTAGCAAAGTAAATATTTAAACATGTTGTTTTGAAATCAACTACATTTATTAAAATGTATATACTTAATAGTTTGTCTTTAATCAGTAACTATATGTGTTAAATAGAATTTTGTCAGGATGTAAAGCCCCCCCCACACACACACACACACACACACGTGTGCACACAAGCACTCACAGAGGTGTACACACAGGTGCTCACAGACACTGGTTTTGTGTGCTGTTGCTTCAAAAC
>JBBPDH010000018.1:9225630-9240271 GCA_037974565.1 Clupeocharax schoutedeni
CACGCACACGCACACGCACACGCACACACACACACACACACACACACACACACACACACACACACACACACACACACTTTATCCCACCTAAAACTAGACTATGCCCTTAAACAGAAATGTGCCAGAAAGGGTTCACAGGAGCATTGTTGTAAAATTGCTTTTGGATCCCTGAAGAAGCTCTGAATGTGTGGTTCATTAGAAAAGGTACAAGAACCTCCACATAATGTGAAGGTTGTATACCAGTCTGAGGTTTTCCTAGCACCAAACCTCCAAACAAAGAATCAGTAAGGAAACCATTATTTTTTAAAGTATGAATGTTTGCTAAAATTGACCATTTATAAAAATGTTTATAAAAAAATACTCTCCCACCCCAGTCCCCCAAAAACACTCAAGTTCATGACAGAAATGAAATGAAGGTGAAACACAAAATAGGAATTTTATGAGTAAAAAAATACAGGCTGGCTAAAGGCAAATGAGAGGAGATAACTATTAGGCAGAAACAGAGGGTGGGCTGGCCCTCTCATTAAAATCTTATTAAGCAGCTTGAAGAAAGGCTGCCTGGTAGGCTTTGATCACTAGATTGGGCTTGGATGGAGGTGGACATATGCCACACAATGTTAGGTGTGAATGAGGGCTCTATAATCCTCCACAGAGAGAGATATGAGTGCTGTTTTAAAAGATGATATGTCCTGGTAAAGAAGCAGCCTCTAAACGTACCACAGATCTGCAGAACACAGAGTCCAGAGATTTATAGCAGCAACAGAAGCTTTATGACACAGTGGTTTAGAGGTGAAATCCAACCTGGGTTGAGTTCACCACTCCCTGTCCTGAAGGGATGCGGCACTGAAGTGTTTACTGTTTCCTCTGCATCAAAAGTCCTCGGTCAACTCATTAAGGCTTTGATGAGTAACTGGGTTTAAGAAAAGGAGAACACACCAAACAATATATTCATGTGAAAATGATAAAGATGACTTATTCCTCCTCAGAGAGACTTCTGTCTCTGATAGAAATCCCTGGATATATGAAAGTGTCTAGAATTATTAGCAGTTACTCTCCCGTCTGTGTAATAATAGAGTAAAGGTCATTATACATGATTTGTGTGTTATCCTGATGTATTGCTGTTTAATTAATGTTTTCAGAATAGGCAACTGATAATTTAAGAGTTAAAAGAATAGCAAGTGGTGTTATTTATTGTATCAGATAATTAAATGTAATATGAACCTGCAGTGAAAATCAAGCAAAAAAAAAAAAAAAAACCACCCTGTCACATGTGTTCACACAATTCAGTTAGCTCTTAGCTTGCTAAGCTAGTAACAGAGGAAACTAACTTAGAAACAGTTGCTAAGCAGTGACTGGCTATGTGTTGGTCTTTTTATAGTAGAATTCAGATTTAGGTTTCTCCATGCCCATAAACACATCTAGTATGTGTCTAGGAAGCAGAGACAGAGACTGAATGGAGGCCGATTCACATGCATTGTTTGGAGGCAGAATCAATAAAGGACAATAGTTTCGGATGATGCTCTAATAGGTGTTATATCCTGAAGATGTATAGCAGGTCAAACTGTAGACAAAGGAGCCTTATCAGTAGCTGGGCAGGAGGCAACCGGTAATGGCTGAGAGAATGTCACCCCAGCCAATTACACCATAAAATTAAAATATTTCAGGGGTGGTGACTGATGACCCTGTAATTGTATTAGATATGGAAGCAGTGTACATATGCGTAGACTTGGAAATAAATATAGATATATGTGAAATAAAGTTTATATTATGTTGTATTTTAAAGAGTAGAAATTACAATACAGTATAAATTATGCAACAGCCACTCATCCCAATTCTCTCTTCAGTCACATCCAATGCTACCCCCTAACTAGGGCTCCCCAATCACACAATAACACCAACATTGGGAGGGTGAAGGCCCACGTGTGCTTCCTCCAAGTCTCATGAAGCACTGCATCTTTTTGAACTGCTTGTAATGCAGTGCCATTGAACAGCTCAACATGCTTGGAGGAGAACACTAACCAGCAATTGTGTAACATTAGCAAAGAGCTGGCTATCATCACACTAAAAGAAAGAGAAAGGGAAAGGGCCATCCAAAGTCAGTTGTTCTCTCTTGCCCTTGGATGACTGTAGCTTTAGCAGGGATGAGAGGGTCATCATCCGAAACTATTGTCACAGTTGTGTCACTCGGGAGTGCCCCCATAATAATTCTCTTTTGTCTAAATACCTGTAATACAAGCCACTGGGCAGCTGCTGAAATGTGTCAGTAAACATGTTCATAACTCCTCAAGTCAACTGTCAATTGCATTCTAAGCTTGTGCAATTATACACTTCAACGTTTTTCGTAGATAATCATTTGTGCAAGTAAGTTACCAGTGTAGCGGTTTGGGCAGGGTTGGATACTATAAAAATACCATAGGAATACCAGAAAACAAGTGAAGTAAAAAAAAATTTAAAGCAAAAGTTTGAAATTCACATTAAAGTTACTTTTTCTGTCAGTGGACATTGACCATACACTACAGGCAGTAAATGGTTGACAAAGTATCCCTCCCCGTTGCAACATTTTATTACAGAGAAATAATCTTTTGTATTAGACTGAAATGGCTTAAGACAGGAGAATGTGTCCCTTCCTTACAAGGACTCTGTCTCACCAATAAATCCACACCTATCCATCAGCCCTGTGTGTTTAACATTGGTCGTGAAGGGTGAAAGAGAAAGGTCAACTTGAATGGATTATGGGCTTTACATCTCTTCTTCCAAGAGTCTGGACAACCACAGAATCCAATAATCGCCTCTGAGCTTCTCCTTGCCCTGGCCGTAAAGGGCAAAAAGGAGTAACTCAGATGTAGAGAAGGAAAAGATAAGTTAGAACGCGAGACTCATGGGAGAAGAGCGGTAAAAGCTAGATGAACATGTTTGTGAAAGGAGTTCTGAGTTATGGCTAGGTGGCTGGGCAGGCTTTCAACAGCAGATTCCATCACTGTTTCATTACCGTTATAATCATTTACCCACTACACATGCTCCAGTTTAGCTCAGGGGGAGGGGGATTAGGGTGGAGGGCCACCTTCAGCCTCTCCTGTTTTCACTGCTCCTTTTGTAGAGTAAAAATAGTAAAGGAATGTGTTGCAGCTGATTTTCATTCTCAGACCAGTCCAGTTCTTACTCAATACCACACCCTCATGCTGGATGGGCATTTCCATGTCATACAAATTCGTATCCAGGATCAGTTCAGACTTGGTAGTACAACTTACATCACATATAAATGTTTATATGCATAGAAGCCTGTTTTGTTTCTTATATACATAATCTGAATTATTTGGGAAAGTCAAAAAAAGGAGGGTTTTTTTTATTGCCTCAAAAGCTCTCCCCATGCTGCACCCTACCCCACTCTTTTTAATACAGACATCCTTTGACATGTTCATTTCAACACTTCAATGCCACCTTGCTCTGCCCCGGGGCAGACTGGACTAACATACACTACCAATTTACTGCTAATTAGACTGGAGGAAATTGCACCTCGTTTTAATTTACAGCTTGACAGCAGCAGATATTTGACTCAACACGCCTTCATGCCTGGTCTGTCCAGGTGTTGGACCACAGACAGAAAGATGGAGAAAGAGAGAGAGAGAGAGAGAGAGAGAGGGAGAGAGGGAGGGAGAGAGAGAAAGAGAGAAAGAAAGAGGGAGGGAAAGAGAGAGAGAGAGAGAGAGAAAGAGAGAGGGTGGGAGAAGGAGAGAGAGGTAAGGGAAGAAGAAAGGACCGGAAAAACTCTTAACTTCTTTTTGTGTGTCTGGAAGTCTAGACACGAAAAGCAGCTTCTTCTTTCCTCAAACAGCTGTGTGCAATTCATCATTATCAGAAGATGTGCCTGCATGCATACATTCCCCAAACTGTAAGCAAAATGTAAAAATGCTGAAAATAACCACAGTTAGCATCAGCTGTATTTCATTTTATGTTTTTGCATTTAAGACGCTATTAAAGAGACATGTTTTGTTACAATTATCCTTTACAGTTATATCTCTCTGGGAGCTCATGATCAATGATGAATTTGAATTTTGATCATCACAAAAGTAATGTTAATTATGTAATTACAGTTTACAGTATAATGCAAAACTATACTGTAACTTTGCACGTGTGCTGTAAACGGAATGTGCAACGTAACGGTAATACCTCTAGATGTCTAAGGTGAAGCACATTTGGAATCAAATTCTTGGAATTCAGGAGTTCCAAGGTGAGTGTCAACCTGGACATGCTATCCAGAAGACCACTTAACTCCAGTGAGTTAAGAGCCATGATCCCACTTGCTTTGTATTATTCTTACCTGAAGAACCTGCCCTCTGTAATACCAACCAAATATTATGGAAGACTTACTGGCTACTCAGAAGTGTAAGTTCAGGAATTTAGCCTGAAAGAAAACAATAACATTTCGAGAATGGAGGAGGGATGACCATGTGACACTCATAACCATCCTGGTTTATGCCTGACTGCCAAACACCCGCTTACCTTGAGGGCAGAGTATAAACACCGACACACATACATATGCAGGTTTGCTTTACACACACACACGCTTGTTTTTATGCAATGCAAGGACACCAAATGCATTTTTTTACATTTATTTTTATTTAAACAGCCATCTTTACATTGTGTCAATGTTTTTGTGATGAATGAACCAAAAGCACTTACAGCTGCTTACTTTGCATAAGTTACATTAGAGGTAAAGAATGCTTTGTCTCCTGTAAAGTTACCAGTTTGGAGATACTTGTGATGATGATCTTGTCCTCATAAAGTCAAGACAGGTTGACTTGAAAATGCCTGGAAATAGACCCACATACACAGACACACACTTCTCTGATTACCGTGTTGATAAGCAGAAATGCTTTCTCCATGGTGAAGGAGGCACATTGTAAGGGTGGAATGCAGTGAGAAACTGCAGCTTCCGATAGTGTTTCTCTCTCCGTCTCTCACCAAGGCTGAGCTCATCCTGCCTCACTTCACACACACTGAGCTGCTGTCCCTTTGATGGGCGACCAAAAAACTCATGCCACATTACGTCGAGCGGAGCTTGTGCCGCCAGCTCTGTGCCCCTGTGCCCGATGTGCCAGTCTGAGAAAGGACTCATTCATGAGGAGTGGAAACTTCCCCAACAAAAATGTCAATCCTCTCAGTCGAACGATTTGGTGCGGTGTTGATTGTGTAGCATCACTAAATTGATTTATCATTCTAAGCAGCACCCCAGTATTCTAACCTACTTCCTTCAATTATAAACGCCACTCTTCGCTTCTTACCAGTACCACCAAAATACAGCTCTGAGTGTAATATGTACATTATTTTGTATCAGTGAAACATGCTACACCCTAACCATTTTATTCAGAGAGCTCATTGTGGGGGCTCTCCAGATTCGCACCTTCAACACAGCATATATTCAAGTATATATCTGTTGCTACCTTCAGTTTGAGGTAACCCTAAGGTAAACTCTAGGTAAACTCTAAACCTAGGACCTTAACCTCAACCCAAAACCCAAAGCACACTTAAAATCAAGCTTCCTACCTTAATTCCCAGCTTAGCAATTTGCAAAACTACAGAAATTATAGTGACAAGAAGATTTTTGGGAAATTTTGGGAAAAATTAAAGAAAGTACTCTGCTAAACAAAATCTATGATGTAGAAATTTTGGCTTTTTGAAATACATGCCTATTTTGTTTATTGTAAGAAACTCAGCATTACACATCATTGCATAATATAAATTGAACGAACAACTGAATGCAATGTAGCCTTCTTTGGCACCTTTATTTTTAAGAGTGTGAATCTGAACCTGTTGTTGCATGTTAGCTAACACCACTGGCCTCCTTGCAGCACCACACTTAACCAGTAAGAAACCTTAATGAGACCCCTAACACTGCATTCACCTCCACCTGTAATGTGATTTTTTTTTTTTTTTAAATCTAAGCCGAGGTTCTGTGAAAGTGAAATTTTTGTCATACGCGAAGAGCGATGGAATTCCACCTCTGCATTTACCAAGTGCAGCAGTGGGCAGGCTGGACGGTACCTTGCTAGAAGGCCTAGCAGTCTTGGCAATCGAACCCAGTTTTGTTTATCAGTTTACTATCTGGCAGTTGGCAGTAATTGGTGATGTAGATTTTTTATTTATGTGGAAATTCAATACAGAATTAAATTTGATACATTGCTCCTTTTTAAGGGAAGCTTTTTTGGATCATCTGATCGCTGACTCTAGGCAAATAAAATGTGTGTGTGTGTGTGTGTGTGTGTGTGTGTGTGTGTGTGTGTGTGTGGACAGAAGAAAGGCCCTGTGAGGTTCCATGAGTGAAGCTTTCTGGACTGGCTTGGGGACAAAGCATCCTCAACACCCAAGAGTTTCAACCTTGCCCTCCAGTAAAGAGACAGGGGCACACACTCATGAGACAGATAGGGAAGTGATTGTTCGCTACTTTGCTTGATGTGTTCAGTTGCAACTAAAGAAGGTTTGCCCCCAAGATCTTAAATGTGCCAGTGCAAAGAAGCCTGACTATATCTTCTCAGGCCAGATTTATTTGCATAACGTGAATAGGGCTATTCAGCGATCTTTATCATTATCAAACACAGCTCTTTCTGCTGTTTAACAATGTTTAGACTTCATCTTTAGCAAGTGTGCAAGACAAGTGAAGTGTTCCTGACTAGCTCAAGGCCAGCAGGACCCAATCCCTGATTACTAAAGGCATGGTATAGTGTGCTGTGGTGCTGCATAATGCATTGGCCCGTCTGTGTTGCTGTTGTCCTGTGTGTTGTGTGTTAGCGCTCTCGTTTGCTTCAGTCTAATGAATTTCACTGAGAGCAGCGTGTCTTTGCCTGGACAGAAATGGGTCATGGAGCATGGTCTATTGTCTTGAGGTCTCTGGCGTGAGGGAACACAAACATGAACAGTGGAGAGGACTTCACTCACGCACTGAGACCTTTCATGACTTGTAGAAGAAAAAAATACATCAGATGATTGGAAGTCATTCAACTTTCCACAGTCATGAACAAACACGAGCATCATGTTCTTCAAGATTCAAAAATCAAGGTGTTGCATTATTTATTATTGTAAATTGTGGTTTATGTTGTTGCTTGTTATTACAAATTTGTATTATTATGTATGTGTACATGTGTATTATTAAATGTGTATTACTTTAGTCCTATAAAGTTTTAATTTTATGTAATAAAGTTACACATAATGAAGGGCTATGGTAACATGGTTGGAAATGCATTCTTAATTGTGAAGTACATTAATTCTATAAGATATTATGTGTTTCTGTTGGTCCATTGGTCACAAAATGTTCTTGCAATGTAAAAATCAACCAGCTGACATTTTCGAGTGCTGTAATCAATCCAGCAATTCCTAGCCTTTTGTAATACATGGCCCACACAACTGACCCCAAAAGCTTCCTTGGCCCACAAGAAGATTATGACACCGTAGTTCTCTAATGAGAAGACTGAGCTAATGATGGCTGAGCTAATGAGATGGCTGGTGAAGTGAGCAATGTTGCCAACCAGGAATGACTTAACTTGATAGGTTTAAAAAAAAAAAAAAAAAAAAAAAACTTGATAGTTTCAAATGCATTTTATAGTGTTTTGTCTCATTTGACAAGACTTCTGAGCAGCAGTTGTTTTTCAGTTCCCATGCACATGGAGCCTACCATTAGGGACTTTTCTTTGTTCAGTTTATTGTTTTTCTCAGTTTTCTAAGTATAACAACTTCATTTTAGATGCTCTAGACTCAGAATTGAATCTGACGCCGTTTGTAACCAGTTATCTTTAGTGACAGAATTTCACAGGCACTGAAAATATAAACTCAGACCAAGTAATCAACCTGACCTAGATATAATGCTTGATTTTTCCTAATAATTGTTTTAGCAATGCATTTTTATCCTATTGAAAATCATAATCATAATCATTAAGAAAAAAAACGAAATAATACAATATTTAGAAAATGAAAGTCAAAGTAAAAAAAGACTAGAAAACATGACTAAATATTCTCACATGCAAATTTGCAAGATTACACATGTAGTTCATGCAAATAAATGACTTGGTCAAGTGATTTTTCTTCATTTCTGTACATTAAGGAACAATTCCTTTCAAGTAAATAAGAATAGAATACATTTTTTTCTCAAAGAGCAAAAAATAAATTGTGGTGCTGCTGCTCAGGTTTCAGTGTGTGGTGGGTCTGAAGAAGACAGAAGAAAGAGTGACAGAATTGTTCTAGATGACAATGGGGCTCTAACGAGGGGATTTGACAAGTGGATAGCTCTTATCTAAATTAAACCTTACATTCATTACTGTTATCTTAATTAGGCTTTCCAACATTCAGCACATTAAGTAATGAAGGGTTCTTAATGAACTCGGAGTTTGCCTAATTAAGACATCCGTCCATTGTTTCGAAAAACTCGCAGCAGAGTTTCTGAGCTGTACGTGTTTTTTCCGGAGATTATACAAGCTGTCAGAAAGTGAGCTTTCCTTAGTAGCCTCTCACATTAATGAAAAGCTGCAATTAAAACATTTGCCTGCATTCCTGATTTTGAGCAGGTAATGATTGATTATATCACTGGGCGAGAGGAGGTCAGATAAACGTCTGCTTTCTTCATGATTTATTTGCCTTCATAAGAATGATTTTGAAGGTCAGTCTTATGTTCCTCAAAGGCCCAATTTCTATAAGAATATTGTGATCCTGGTGGGAGTGAGAGGGTGGTCCTGAGACCACAAAACCTATATGTTAGATTTAATCAGGCAAGATATTTGTGACCATAAAAAGCGACTCTTCTTAATGTTTTAACATTTATACTGCTTGTATTGGATAAAACAATTTCCAACAAGGAGGAGTTACTCTGAATCTAAATTACTGTCTTAATCTTACAGAGCCTGTGTAACAGATAATCAAATATTCTTAACCTTTTTTTAGTAAAGGAGTTCATTGTAGTATGAATACTCTGTCATTAAAATGTACAATTCACTCCTCAGTCCATATATTTAAACTGAGATGCAAAAATGACATTTGAAAGTGAAATGATAGTTGAGTGAGGAAGTGAAATGTGTGTCCACATACAGGCTGCAGTGGTTAAAACGAGTGCCTAAAGACCAGTGAAAGAACAATAATCCATGAGGCAGTGAAGTAGTAGCTCTAAAAGAAGCTAAGATGAACAAGGGGGTGATGGTGGGGGGTGGTTGTGGTGGTGATGGGGGGGTCATTCAGGGTGAGACCAGACACAAACCCTCAGGCTCCAGCCAATGAATCAGGCTTTAGGAAGCACTCAACCCAGAGTGACCCTGTCCAGCTCAGACACAAGGGCCATGGAGGTGGGCTCCTGAGCCCCGGAACCAGAGTTCCTCTCCACACTGCCTGCACCCAATCAAAGGGCAATCTGATACTCAGACACAGTTTGCAAACAAAGCAGCCATGGCACCAATAGAGCAGACGTACATGTGCTAAAACATTCATCTGAACAAAGAGGGCAACACAGGGGAGGTTAGCTAGAGCCAGGCAGCTGTTGCAACTAAAATAATATCTGAGAAACGTACTGCATATCAGAATCAGATTATATAAAATACTGCACATAGTCAGACTGTTTCTGGTCATACATGTTAACTCTTAGGAGCCTTAGGAGAGTCTGTAGTTCAAATTAAATTAGGTAATTTAGTCAATATTTAACTGCATAATAAGTTACATTATATTACAATACATTTCCTCTCCTTAATGAATTTAAGCAAGTTCCTCTGGGATTAATAACGTTTTCTGATTCTGAGGGCAAGAAATAATTGATAGCAAATCTCACCATGCTTTTGTTATGATGGCAAAATCCCCAGGACCACGAACTGCCTCGGTGAAGGAAACAGGCAGGAGCGCAGGAATCCATTTGAGGGGGTTTTATTAAACTTATGAACATACAAGGGTAAGGACCTGAGGATATAAGGACAATGACCGACAACATAAGGAGACACAAGCAGAACTTAAATACCCAGACAGGACTAGGGAAAATGAGATACACCTGAGGGAAACAAACAGGGAACAGGTGAGGGGGAACACACATGACTAAAGACTACAAAAGGACTACAAAACATAGACACGTGACACAAGCAAACCTAGAACACATATAAACGTAAAAGTCCATAACTAGACAAAACAGAAAATAAACACAAAGAACAGAAAACATGACCTCACACGGCCTTCAGTCGTGACAGGGTGGATAAGAACTTTGAAATCCAGGTAAATGTTTCAGAAATCTACTTGTAACTTGCGGTAAAATGTCTCAAAATCAAATCAAGAATGAACATAACATTCTTTATACTCATCATAATTGGTCATTATTATTAAACTGATCCTGTGGAAATGAAAGTGGGGGACCGCTCTTGTAGCTCTTGCAGTGCTCTCCAGCATCTTTCAAGTCACGTGAATCTTTCTGGGTCATCTCGGTGATTTAGAAACCTTTTCAGAAGAGCAATTTTAAGAAGCGGGGCCATTTGCATGTTAAAATGTTCAATCTCGCTCCCCTCGAGATTCTAAAGCCATTGAGTCAGTTACACCTCTTTGTTCTGATTGAGAGGATTACATGCAGACGGGATCTCTGCCTATCAGGTTCCTGAGTATTCCAGTGGTGAGGACGGCGCGCTGATTAGGAGCAGTAGGCCGAAGCAGCAGGAAGGTTTGCAGCGTTTTAAGCGGAAGTCATTTGTTCCTGGAGATTGGCAAAGAGGGAGAGTGGAAACCCAAGACAGGGTTCTCTTAAGATGACCTTGCAGATAAAATTAGACTTAAGGGCTCCTTCATAGAAACAATGTGCTTAAAATTCCATATATCCAAGCAAATGAGGAAAGGAAGTCTCTGACACAGGGAGACAGGTTACAGAAACAGGTTTTTAGAGATTAAATAACAGCATACAAAAAAGGAAAGTTATGGAGTAGTATTGATCTTGAAAGTAAGTTAAGTGAATCTTTCAGTGGCAGAGATTTAAAACTGCTCTGTGGTTTTTAGCCGTTTTATTCACGTCAACATTTTTTACAATGAGACCCGCATTGATTGCTGAAGACAGTTTAGTGTAGATGTTTCAAGAGCTCTGGATAATCTTCTTACACCTTCAGGAGCACATGTGATGGTTTTAAAGGAACTGTAAAAACAACTTCATTTGTGCCTGAAACATTTAACACTGTATTTAAATGTTAACACAAAAAACATTTAACATGTATTTAAATGTTCAGCTTGTTTTAGCTAACATCCAACAACATGTCTGTTAATTGCAACTGAAATTTAAGTTGAATATGAAAGATTCTATTAAATCTAATCTAATCCTACCCCTTACCTTAATCTCAATACACTAATCCTAAACATACTCTTAATAATCCCAAATAGCTAATGACCTAATTATTAACAGGTAAAGTATCTGTAGATAATCTGACCTAACTTTTTTTCACTCAAACACGTTCTTCAGTCTAGAGAAACCCATTTTCTATTTTACTTTTAGGAGTATAAAAGTGTAAACACTAAGGCGTTAGTTATAATACATCTTAATCAATTTGTCGAATTTCGGGGGGCATTAGCTGTGCTGAATCTACATTTGCGATCATAAATGAGGCATGACGGCATGGCAAAGATCACTTAAGCTGCCTCGGCCCGCGCATTAACATAAACAAATAAGTGAAAAATCTGGCTGTCGGCAAACATTTCAAAGCAATTTTCTTTCCTGACAGAACCCACTGCAGTCATTAGCCCCTTGTTCAGGCTCAGACAACAGAGGCTTGCAGGAGGGGAAACTGGTAGCACATTTTCTACCACAATCCACAGCGCTTTTCCTGTCAAGATTCAATTACCCATATGCCCAACTACCATATGCCATTTAGGAAAAGTGGAAACAATTACCTGTAATAGCCTAAGTGACTCCATGCGTACAACACCCATAAATAATATTAATAAACCAGCAGGGCTGGGGGCGGATTTAAGCTTTATGTATTATTCAGCTATTCTTATCTATCAAAATTGTTCGTTTATGTGGAATTTTACAAAACACTACACAATTGTTCTTATAAAACAAAGCGATACATCATTTTTTTAGTGGTTAAAAAACATTTTTCAGAACATCTTTCCTGCACTCATGCTCTGGTTCCTCTGGTTTTAAATCGGGCTTTAGCAAACCATGCATGCTACACAATGCTGGGTTTAATTCGGTCTTATCTAATGTCCTGCCAGTGATACATTCAGAGACTTAAGTGATGTCTTAACTCATCACAGTCTACTGCCAGAGTAACTGCATGTTCATATTTGGCACAGTATCAGTGTTTGGGAATTGGAGCTTTCTATGTGGTACAATGCTGTTTTATTGCACAGTGATAGTTTCAGAGTGAGTTTACAAGTGTGCCTTAACCTTTTTTACAAATCTATTGTTTTAGGGTAATTTTATGTAGAAATGTGTTTTCCTTCAATTTATATAATTAAATATACATTATTAATATGTTATAGTATGTCTAATAAGTCTGGGAATTTAAGTTGTTGAAGGTAAAATGTTAAGCAAAAATTGTTTCTGTTGCTTTTTCCTTTTTAGGGCCATAGTTAGCCCCTCTCTCTCTCTCTCTCCCTCTCTCTCTCTCTCTCTGTGTGTAAGGCACTTTTATGTCAGCTAACACAACCCTAGTGTTTGGGTTAAGCCAGAGGGGGTTGGGTGTGCGTTAGGGGGAGGAGGTGGTGGGTGCGAGCACCCAGAGTTGCATTAGTGGACCTGAAGGGAGAGTGTTGATAGGGACCTGTCAGTCACACTGAGTGATGATTTAGCTTCCACCAGATTGATGGCAAGTTAACAGATCTTTCATTGCTCATGCAAAAGCATATGCCATCTACCTGTTTATCCATGTCACTAACAAACTCAGCAGTTCCACACTTTTTCACAGTAAATGGCTGCAAATGATTTCAGCAACTGATTTATTACATGAACTGAAGTACATAATGCAATTGAAGGCACATGGTTAAGCAAAATAGAAATGTCAATTAGATACAGATCTTCTCACATGATTCCTCATGAAGACACACACCAGATGACTGCGGACTATGTGACATTTGTGAGTAGAAAGTTATTCCCAGTCTGATATGAGGCGCTGGGCCTCACTCCCTAAAACTGATCAAATTTTACAAGCGGCTGAAAGAACTCTCAATCACTCTTGGCTTCAATGGGCACATGTTACCCCGGCAAATAAAAGGTGTAGCATTGCATCATAAAGCAACACACTATAGACACAAGAAGTGATGTGGAATTCTATGGTCAGTGGATGTGGTCACCCTTTGATCTTTATAGGAAATCTGCTGCTAATGGTTTTTCATCTAAATCAACAGATAAGGCACAATGAAAGCACTGTATGCTATTCAGTGCACCCTCAGTTATCACTTGACTGCTTAATAATTCCTCAAATTTACTATCCATTCAGAAGAGGGCCATTGTGTATATGCCAGTGGCAACAAAGCAGAATTTTTTTAATATATTTTATACTGTAGTGTGGGTTTAGTTTTTAGTCTATTTTATTGTTTGTTTTTTTTCATGTGTGCTGCTCTTATATTTGTTTTCTGAAGAGTAACTGGAGTAACTGGAGTTCTTTACTGGAGTAAAGAAAACCCCACACAGAACATGACAGCATAATTTCTTTTTTGAAAGATTCACTGCTGTCTGGTACACCTATGTTTAAAACACTGAGTTCATAAAGTCTTTGTGGAGTCTTTGAAGCCGGGTGCAGTGGAATCCCCTGACAGCAGTCAGACTGGGTGGCGGTGTGGAGACTGTGAGTGTATGGAGAGCTGTGGAAGGGACATTTGTCAACATTAAGCTCTCAGAAAGCAAGGTCAGTTCAGCTTCCACTGGCCTGAATGCGCCCCTGTCATTTGTTCTTAATCAAGCAGAAATACTCTGAGGGGATGGTGGAGGAGATGGAAACCATACTGTATCTCTCTCACTCACACATACAAACACACACATTAACATCCGAACAGCTGGGAGATATCCATTTCTGCCTAATGGGCCAGACTTTGCCAAGCATCGCACCAACAGACATAGGCAGCCGTGAGTGAGTGTGTTCGCCCTTAAATAGTCCCGGCGGAATAACACGATCAGATAGAACAGTCCTACTGCCTGTCAGCAGAGGCACCGCTCATTTCAATAATTACCGCTGCATTTCTATCACTAATTAAAAATGCATGATGTGCACACAGTGTGAGACTGCAACTCCAGCATCTGGTGCAATATGAATAGAGCCATTTTTCAAAGAATTTCTGTCAGCAACTGAGACAAGTGTCATTTGCCTTGTGAATATGCATGAGCTGTTAACTTCTGATAAACACTTTTTAACAACTTAAAGAACTTCCAAAGTTCTAAAAGCCATTCTACGCAAAAGAGAACTTCCAAGAGATGCAAAAACTTGTTTAGCATATCATATACTGATGCCACCGCCTTTTTCTGCAGCTCAGAGCATCTTTTCAAGTTGAAAAAAGTAAAAAGTTCATCTTTTCTGAAAAGAACGCAATACGTCAAGCACCTTTTTGACAGCTGACCAATGACAAGCGAGTACCAAGTTGTTTCCATAACAACAAGAACAAGAAAAATTGGAGCTGGTGCCGGTAGATAAACTAAAAAAGTGCTCAGGACTTTTTT
>JBBPDH010000018.1:9264306-9275839 GCA_037974565.1 Clupeocharax schoutedeni
CTGTGAAGAGGGTGTTCAAGTAAGAATTTCATTGTGCTCTGTACACTGTACTTTGTACAAATGACAATAAACTTCAAATTCAACTTCAACTAGATTGAATTAGGTGTTGATTATGGAATTTTATTAATTCACCCAATGACTGGAGGCCCTGAACAGAAACCTGTATCTGAACCTGTGTTCTTCTAACAGCTCACAGAATATTGACTACTTTTTAGAAAATCTGAATACTGTTTTTGCTGCAGAAAGAAGCCACTGCTGACATAAATAACTTCAAACCATTTGCACAGGTGCCTAAGACTTTTGCACAGTACTGTATATTCTTGTTGATTCAATAAATAAATGGTTTGATCAAAGTTGTTGTAGGTTTGAGTGCATTAAGTGCATTATACACACTCCAATAGGCTAATCCTCAACCATTTAGTTATTTTAATCTTCACTTTCACAATCCTGCTATACATCTCAGAACTATTAGTCAAGTACTGTCAACGTTACATAATAATCTAAATATAATTATAGTTAATTTGTGTAGTTTAAACGGACTAAATGAACAACAACACACACTTGTTGAAAAAAGATTTATAAAGATTTTTATGGGTAGTAATAAAAAGTTATTTTTATGAGAAGTTATGGGAAGTTTTTATGGGAAGTAACAAAACTAGTTGGCTGGTATTTATTGGAAATGTTTGAAATATTTATTGAGCAATTTGACCTTGATACTGAGTGCATTTAAGTACATAGTAAGCAAGATACCTAGTCATCTGTATCCACACATAGACTACACTACCCAAGTGAGACCTAGTTTTTCTATCTGAAATGAAATACCAGTCAAATTTGTATTAGAAAGATGTAATCCAGGAATAAATAGACTGATCTAAGCATAGTTTTATTATACTGTTGTTGTATACCAGTTTACAGAGTTTTACATACAGTGATTTGACCATCAGACTTCGTTTTGTCATTTTAACAGGAACTGCTGTATGTCCCCAAACCCCACCCCCACCCCCCAACTAAATGTCAAAGGATAATTCTAGCCCTGATAGCAGGACACATTAGAGCAAATTGTGTGTAGGTGTTGTGAGATGGAGTGGATGATGTGATGATGTACCTCTTCTATTACCAGAGCAAAATTACCCCTGTATCAGTGTGTGCGTGAATGTGTGTGTGTGTGTATTGTCTGCTGGTGTGCATCCTAACCACTCTTGGAGTATGAAGTGGATGATGTCAATGACCTGACATAGCAGGCTGCAAGACGGGGCTATGATTGTGTGTGTGTGTGTGTGTGTGTGTGTGTGTGTGTGTGTGTGTGTGTGTTGATTAATGGCCAGAGAGAGCAGCTAAGCTATCAGTCAGGATGCAGGTGTGACTGATAACATCCCCTATCCCAACCTACTCATTACCACCGTAAAAGAAACGAGTCTGGAAATGATGTGATGCGTTAAGAGAATGCATTTGGAAATGAAGTGACACTTAATCTGCCTGTATAGGCTATTTCAAAAATGTTATCGCCTTTTTAATTTGATCTTCTTGTACAGTTGCATTGAGCATGTTGTGGCGCATAAAGGTGATGTGGAGCTTGAAGATTTGGCATTTCACACATTTTAGACATTTAGACATGCTGAGGTCTAGATCAGTGAAAAGGTCGGAGATTTAGGAAGATTTGGACCGATTCCATTGAGAAAAAGAAAGAAATACATTTTTAATTACTCCGCACAAAAGTACCTTCAAGACTTGAATAATTACACCTTTATTTTTAAAATATGCTGCAAAAAATGTTATTTTTTCATAAAAAAGCACTTAAAGCTCTTTATTTCCAAGACCTATGATTAGTTATCACCTGTATAAACATGTTCTGCTTCTTTTTAAAACAACAGGTGTAGAGCACCTATTAAAATTCCTGCCAGCTGTCAGCATCAACACCGCTTAGAACTTGACTTGCCATAAAAAAGACACTGTAAAAAAGTGGAACAGTTCAGATTTTAAGAAGTAAATGAATCCAAAGTAGTGTGTTAGCTCATTTAATCATTTTATTTGTGTGTGTTGTTTTATGTGAAGTATTCACATAATATTTGTTTCTATTGTATAAAACCAGGCACATAAAGCTTTTTACAGTGTCTCTCTCTCTCCACCTTTCTTCTTTAACAATAGGAAACGTGACACCCTACTGAACATGTTCGAGTGATTGAATGAAACAGCCATTTCCTCTAAAATACATCTCTCTGTCAGCTCATTTAATGGAACGTGGCTTTAATGCCAGATTTTTGCGTCCACAGGCATCTGAATGCTATGGGTCAGATTTCCACATGGCATGCACAGACTGACACAGGAGGAAACAGAGGAAGAGAAATGATGATTATGTCCACTGATTGTTTTCAGCATCAATGTCCATGCAAGGCAGATCAACTAATGTTTAATGCGATCGGCATTCATCTCCGAGGTCTTTGGCGGGGCTAGCGAGTGGAAAAAGTGCTGGCGTGTCAGCAGCTGTATCCTTCATGCTTTCTGGAGTATGAAATGACTTTTTTGTCATGTTGGTGTTGGATTGCCACATTCAAAGCACTCATAGTGAAAGACAAAGGCAAAGGACAGTGTTAAGGATTCTGCCTGTGAGGCGTAACCAGGCAGAGAAATACCGCCAGCTTTCCTCCTTTAGTTAAAGGATGGTGAGGCTGAGTGCTCTCTGCTGAAGGATAATGTCTTTATTCTTCATTACCCCACATCTGTTGCATTGGTGAGGTCCAAATCTCCTCTGGATCTAATCTCTTCTGCTGTCACAGTTCAGCCTAGCACTCTGCTATCAGGGCCCAGTGCTCTCCACACAGCTACCGTACATTACAATTGTTTAAAAGAAAGAAGAAAAAAAACACCAAGGAAGTCGCTTTGATGGAAATAAGTCAAGAGTTGCAAAATATGTCTAAAGTATAAACAAAATCACTGCAGATTGTTTCTCTTACTTAAACCAACGGTTCAGCCAAAAATCAATTTTATATAACTTGCCCCCTTTGCCCCAAATATAGATGATCAGCCAAGACATGTTTCATGGCCAAGGTTTGCTTTTTAAGCTCTGCGTGTGGTTTTGGCAGGCAGTTTGCACAACACTAGCTGGTTAGTTGTCATGTTGGTTAAAAGCTTCCACTACCTGTAACTGCAGTCCAGAAGTACAGAAAAAATGGCACTAATCTCGACTGATTGACTAATTGTGAAGTCACAATAAATGTTTTACTTTTACTGAGTTGTAAAAGCATTTTTCAAAAATGTATTTCATTTGGCACCAGCTAGGGTTCCTTCTAAATAACTGAACTCGTGTCCATCATCTATTTACAACACAATAAAACTGTTGGCCATGAAAACACTTGCATGGAGTCTGCAGAGAAATGCTTAATACTTGCTGTTCTGTTCGATTTTGTGGCTGTTTTATGTCTCCAATCATTTTTTTTTTTTTGTTTTGGACAAAGGTAGGTTTTCATTTCATCTGTTCTACTGCCTTCTGTCATTTGTTGTATGACCGGGTAAGAATGGAAGCACCTGATCAGTCATTTTGCTTATTTTTGATTTCACTATTCATTCAACAAATGCTTATTCACCATAACTGATCTCATAGTCACCTCAAGCACATGGATGTTTTCAATGTATATTTTAATTGATACATCAAAATGCACATAAAAATAGAAATGTAGCTCGAAATACTCGAATAAAACCTCTACAACACAGTGTGTCACCTCTACCGCAAACCTGTTTACTGATATCTTGCATTAAACATGTAGTCATGTAGTCATGTATTCCCATCACTGGTGGGATTATCTCTGATATTGCAGCGTTAGTCTCATAGTGATGGGTTATTTAAACAAATGTGTGTGTTTATGGTCATAATGTAGGTCAGAGAGGTTTTATTTTATGAAGCCCTCTTGGCCTTTTTCACTCATGTAGCAGGTAAAGACTCTGTGTGGTATCTGGATCCCCCTGTGTTGCAGGTAGCATCGAGGAAAGCACTCAGGAAAGCAAGGAACTTCAAACGAACTGCCATCTGCTTCAGATTACTGGGTCCAAAACAGACTGCACACACCAATAAAGCCCAGGAGACAGAGGGCATACATACATACCACCCTTCATAAAGGCCAGCACCACTTCTTATGTTTAGAATCGCTTTCTGAAATATGAAGTCCTTCAGAATTGTATAAATATTCACAAACTTTGTCACCATCACTGTCAGAAATCTGCATTGTCTGCATTTTGAAACTGACTGTCACTTCAGTCTATGAAGTAATTTGTTGGCCTTTTATGCCAGACAGTTCCAGATGTTGAGTTGTGGAGGTAAACGTGAAACTCATTTGTCTAAAGCCTCTAAGAAGATAATAAACCAACCAAAATGGTAATCAAGCAAGAGATGTGTACTATGGGCACAATGTAAAATGCTTTTTGTATCAATTTCAGTTAATCGAAAAGTAATCGAAATCGACATTCAGAACCTATAATTGATCAAATTTTTCCAGGGCGATTATTTCGATTACTTTCCCTTTAAAAACACTACCGTGTGTGGCGTCACGTGACCCCACTCCCTTATGTTATGTTATTCCGCCGACATGTCGAGCATGGAGAGCTTAAACACTGAAACACCTGAGCATCTCGTCAGTGAACTATGAGGGCAAAATAATACATTAATAAATAAATAAATCTTTCATTAATCGTAATCGAGTTAAAATTTTCAATTAATCGAGATTTTGATTTTAGGCCAAATCGCCCAGCCCTAGTTTCAGTGCAAATCAGAAGCATTCTGCAGACGTGTTATGCAAGAAACCAGCCTAAACATGCAGTTAATGGACAGTGTTTGGTGAAACATTCCCCTAATATTCATTTGAGGAAGGGCCCCGTAATACATGTGTAGACTGTGCAAAAAGTGGACATAACACACTCCACCTGAAGTTTCAGCAGCTGCCAGTTTTGTATCAATTATCCTCTGGAATTTCTCCATGTTATTGTCACACAGTCCATGTTATTGTCTCATGAAGTGTAGAGCCATCTCTGCAGAATGGTTTGGTGGGAAAAAAATAAATTATTGACACTGCTACCTCTTTGTCACTGAACCAAACCAATTAGTGGGGCGAGTCTATGCACAGTTTGAGAGATAAGCTGCTTTCTTAAAAAAACTGAACACATATGGTGATTGCATGGCCGGTCTAGTGCTGTGCCTGCACTTATATACACATCTGGCCCTATGTATGCTAAGGCTATTCTGTAAAATATCTTTCAAAACGCCTTCCACGGTGGTTTCTTTAGTGCCATGTACCTTCACAAATGGTACATATTAAGCAATGAAAACATCTGCTTGCTTTCAGATTTCCATTAGTGGTGACAAATCACCAGCTACCATACATCCATTCTGTGACAAAAAACAGGGACATTCGCCTCATTATCTGAACAACATTCTTTCATTTACTGCCAGTGCACCAGTGAAGGTACAGTGATTCTGACATTTACTGCTTGCACCAGTGAAGGTTTAGAGATTCCTCTCTTAATTAAGTTCATATAGGATATCATGAGCAACAGACATCTAATTACCTTTTCAATTTTCCGAATGCTGCCTTGTCGTGTAGAAAGATAACTTATTAAAAAAAAAGAACTGTGTGATGTGCAAATGACTAGGCCTAGAATATAAGTGTTTGTGAGTTTTGTGACACTTACGACAAGCCTGAAATTACAAACCGCAGGCTCCACTGGTCCGGCTGAACACGGTTTCCTAGATTTCGCTCGTCATGATGACACGTTCATTTACATTACAAAAGCCACACGCAGAAGCATTCCTTCACTAAGTGTTCTGAAATGGACCAGCATTGGCATGCAGTAAATACAACAGGCAAAACAAAGTCATTCGGGTTAGAAAAAAGCTGGGGTCTGGACGGCACCCAGTTAGGCCCCATGAGTGTCCTGCAGACTCTTTGAGTAAAAAATCAACTGCCATTACAGCATGCCTGCAGCTATCTGTCTATAATTATATATCTGTCACTTAATTCAGTAATAATAGAAAAACACATTTCAAGAGCCAGTTGTTACATAGAGTTAATCTGTATAAGAAATAAAGGAATAGCAGGCATTTTACATACATATACATCACTGTATCAGTAGTTCTGTATATGGTTGAATAGACCACAGTGCAGCAATACTATAGAGCTAAACAGATCAAATAAACAGTATCCAAGGAGAGGTGTAGAACTGAACAGACAGTATTAAAACAGTGGTGTAGAGACAGTGTTACAACAGTGGTGTAGAGTTGAGTAGACAGTATGAAAAGACAATATTGTAGCAGTGATGTAGAGCTGAACAGTCAGTTTTGTAGAAATGGTGTAGAGCTGAATAGGCATTATTTTAGAAATGGTGTAGGGATGAAAAACAGTATTGCAGCAGTGTAGAGTTGAATAGATGGTACTGAAAAAATTGTGTACAGCTCTGCACCAGCACCAACACAAGTTCAATGGTCAGTGTTGTAGTGGCATAGACCAGATAGCACTATAGCAATGACACATAGATAAGGAAATAGCACCATTCGATATGTACAGATAAGGAAACAACACCGTATGATACATTATTTCTAGCATTGTCGTAGTAATGGACTATACAATAGTACACACTGATGTCACTTTCCACACTAGCATCCGCCCTGTAGGTCTTTTACTCAGCTTTACAGATGGTGCTTGATATCTGCTGAAGAGTGGCCCAGCCAGCATGCAGCCATTAATTCACAAAAGAAAAAAATTGTGTGAATAGCACAGCAGAGGTCAGTGAACCGGCCAGCAGACACACACCGTGAAATCTCATAGCCCCAAATGACTGAATAATTCAAAACTGGCTGACCATAATCAAAACTCAGATGATGCAGTGTATTAGGGCTAATGTGTGAGGCTACTGCAGAATAAAGGCCGCTTGTGAGCAGTCTCATGGAGCTGTTCCCGGCAGGCAGCATTTACCTGAGTAAATAAGGCATGCTGAGCCTCTCTTTTGGCATTGTTTGCAATCATTACTGTTTACTCAGCTGAGGTTGTTCACTTATGCAACATTTTAACAACTTCCAAACCGCAATGGGAATTAAACCAATTAGAATTTTTGTCTTGGAATTGTTCCACATCAAAACAGAACACTGCTTTGTTTACCAGAAGTATAAAGCAAGAGACTTTACTCCGAGTACTACTTATTTCATTATAAATCAGCAATGCTTCACTCACAGAGAAAAAAGGCACACGCATTGCTTTGAGGAGTTCAAGTTGATGCAGTTATAAAAGCAGGCCTTTCAGAAAATGTGTCCATGGTAACACAGCAATATCTGCATCACTGTGCTCAGTGTTAAGTGGGATACTACAGCAAACTTGAATGCAGTATAACCCTGCATCTGCAATATATTTATATAGCAATAAGAAAATAATAATAATGTTGGAGTATGTTGGTTTAGATGGGGATCAGTATCAGTTTCTCCAGATATCAGAAGACCCACTGAAAGTCCTCATCGCTATCAGCTGACCCAAAATGACATAATTCGTTGCTCTAAGCCATGAGAGTGCCCAACGTGGACAAATTATATTACAAAACATGAATACTCCTATTCAGACCAACCATGTACATGACCAACTCTGCAATAACGTTCACCACCAGACAAACCTGACTTCCGAGCAAACCAGTCAGTGTTATAAGAGTAAATCTGATTTAAAGAAGAACAAAGAGGGTTCTCTTACCTTGACTTCAATGTTCAGACATGCTTGGTTTCCAATTGCAAGCAAAATAACTCTGCAATAAGGTCGTAGAGTAAAAGGCCCCGGAAGACAAGTAAAGGCTACTCTTATAAGAATCCTTCTTACTAACACTGGTTGTGTAGTTGATAAGCCTAAGGTCTTCTACATGCGTGTATGGGTCCAAACACCTGCAGTGGCGTTGCGTTCTCTGCAGACATAGCTTTCCTCCTGTAGAGCAGTGATGCCACAGCTTCAGCCAGTCCTAGTGCCCTTCATTGCCAACAGTGACCAAAACTCGTACACTTCAACTCCAACACTTTCCTTCGAAGAATTAAATGAGAAGAAATGCTGCAATAAATGAACATATCTGACTTGCCTTGGTGTTTTCACAAGCATGCTAGCTGGCTGGAGAAAGCTGCTAATCTTTGAGTGCAGGCTAAATCTGATCCTTCTGATTCAAGCACAGCACTCATACACCAGCAGCATGTGAGACTGGGTGGAAATATCACTGTGATCAATAGGACACCAGAACTCACTTTCATTCAGTCCCTTTGTGATATTTTTCAAAAGCACATATTAATTGTATGCAATAGTTTAATAGTCCTTCTAAATGACAGAATAAGAGAGATAGTGTGGTATCTGTAATATATAAAGGCTGTTATTGTATAAAATACAATAACAGCCTTTCAATCAGACTGTGCCATCAGACTAAAATGTTATTTAATTCTCTTTGACATATGGTAAAAGCACTTAGAGCTCGATTTAACAATAACTTATACAGTCTTAAAAATAAAAGGTAAGTGCTTCCTGTTTTGGATAATCATATTTAGAAAATAAATGACCTTTACATTTGCACAGCTTATTTCCAATAACAGTTCTTTAAAAATGCCCCACCTTGTCTTTGCCCGTTGTCATTTTTTATGCTCTGCATGTGCTTTTGACCATGTGTGTGTGTTTGAGAGAGAGAGAGAGAGAGAGAGAGAGAGAGAGAGAGAGGCAACAAGATTATTCTTATAACTCTTACTTCTGTGTGACAATATCTGTTCAAAAATGAATCGGAAGTAACAGAAACAAATCTGAAATGAATTACCAGGGGAGAAATAGAGAGAGAGAGAGGAGATCTGTATGTATGGGAAAGTAGTGTGCTGACATGTGCAGCTGCCCTTCCTAAATCACATTGATGAATGCTCTGATACTGTGGCTCTCTGCAGCTTAGCACAACACATGCAGTCATAAGCCATTATATCTCAAGTATTTGTAACATTTTACCTGCCATGTATTATATTACATTTCTTTCTGTCGAGTTCCCCTCGCCAAATCACCAGAGACATGTGTTTCTGTCACACATACATATATATCAAATGGAAATTCAAATTAATGAATGTGTAAAATATTTTATGCCAGGGATGCAGAACTACTTCTTTCAAGGCCTACAGACAAATGGTCAAACAAGGTTAGGCATTCACTTAATCCCAGGACTGCCAGTCACACCACTGTGGTACCCTTGAGCAAGGTACCATCCCCACACATTGCTCCTTAGGCACGTGTCCTTATATGACTTAAATCTGTCCGTAAATCTATTATTTACATTTACATCAGAAGCTTTTATCCAAAGCAACTTCCATTCCCTAACTACAGGGGACAGTCTCCCTGGAGCAGTTTGGGGATAAGGGTCTTGCTCAGGAACCCAGTGGTGGTCTGCTGAAGGTAGGATACAAACCCATGAGGCAAGTATCCTACCAACTGAGCTACCCCCACCCCTATTATAAATTAAAATAATGTTACTTTGAATATAAGGAAGTACTATTGTATTTTTACAAAAGCACTTTTATTCAAGTTGTATTTTACTATTTAACATGAGATCTACTTCTACTCAATACAGAATTACTGTAATTTGTCTGCACCTGACTATAAGCACCAGAGTTATCCAAGTTTACCTCACTATAATAGTTTGATGGGACAGCACTGAAAACACTTATTACTAAAGGCCTCAGTGCTTCTGTGCAGTCTGTCCTCCACCTGTGTTCTGTATTAATCACCACACAATAGCATCCTCTCAGACTCCAGTGCTTCTCTTTCACTCTCGACTATACTTTTAAACAAATTTCAGTTCGCTCAGATTAATCTCTTGCTAATGTCACATAGAGATGAAGGTTATGATTTCCACTTCATTTGGTTAAGAAAAGTATGCAGAGAAAATTCACTTGATGTTAAACAACACTGCATGTTGTAAAATGAGTTTTATGTTGCAAAGCAGAATCTCACACACTACAATATGTAACCCTTCTGAATGCTGAATGGCTGTGATAATACGTGAACACATCTGGGACCAAGAGATCACAAAGACCTGTGATCTACAAAAGATCTTCAGCTCTGAATCTTTATTGATTCAGTATCTTTATTGTATCTTTAATTACAACAGACAGCCATTTCAGCAAAATTCCTCCTGCTTAGGACTGTTCCTTAAATTACTTGAATAAACTGTTTGACTATACAATGTGAACTGAGACAGATGAAAGAATGCTGTTCTTGATGTCTTAGTATCATAGTATCCACATACGATCAGTCAGGAACCTGTGAACTCCACCTACACCACTATGCTGTTAAAGGGGAATTCCTCCAATTTTCCAAAAAATTCTGCAAATTGAAATGGTTTGGATATAAACATAATTATCCAGAGTGTTTGAATGTTACTGAGTCACAATTGTTCACATTGGGTGGCATGGTGGTACAGTGGTTAGTGCTGTCACCTCATGGCAAGAAGGGCCTGGATTTGATTCCCAGCCTGGGCAAAGAGATGACTCCCTGAGTCTTAGGGAGTTTCCTCCCAAAGTGCAATGCTTTCTAGATAAACTGCTGATGCAAATTCATACCCTAAGGTATGATTGTGCGCATAAAGTTGTTTGTGTGTCTGACATGTGACCTGCCCAGGGTCAACATATGAGCGCTAAGATAAGAGGTCCTGATGAATAAACAAATTGTTCACATCAGTGATGATATAAGTAATGCTCACAAAAGCTACATCACAGAAAGCACAGAAACACCAGTATTCTTCTAAAACGCAAAGTCTGCATCACTGTGTGTTATCAGTGGTGCCTAAGACACTTGCATTATGTATTCTGTGTGGTAAACTGCATGGTTACTACGGGGTCAGCTCTGGTGCAGTGTGTGTGTTCTTCAGCCAGGCCTGTGGCAATCCGCCATGCAAACACAATAAGTCTACTGCTCTGAGCCTGTACCAGTCAATTAGGCCATGAGATACAAGTTTCTAGCAGAGTGTTTGGACTGCTTAAAGATTTTTTTAAAGCCACTTTCCAAAAGATCAAAATCTTTCTTTGTGGGGAGATGCATGAAATTCATTTAAATTGTAATAAAGCAGCACTTTCCTCGGGGATAAAGGGCAGTTGCTGGTAAGAAAAAAACCCAACTATGTGACCTAACACTTCTACTGTTGCAGTACTGCTGCAATGCTTCAGTACTATTTCCCCCGGCATACAATTGTTTAAATAATCATTGAATAAATTTTGGCTGGAAAGACTGTCATGTGATTGTTTTTCTAAAGTCAATACAGTCAGATTCAAATGTATTTCACTTGCATATACACATTTTAACCCAGACATTGTTCTAAACAAGCTCAAGCCTTTAACGAATAAGACTATAAAAGGAAAACCTCTAAGCGGATGAGGAAGAAACAGAAACAATAGCAACAAAAGCAATGATAACAAAAATTAATTTACATTTAATGCACACTACCGGTCAAAAGTTTTAGAACGCCCCAATGTTTCAAGCTTTATTTAATCGAAATTCAAACAGTTCAAGTC
>JBBPDH010000018.1:9282506-9292892 GCA_037974565.1 Clupeocharax schoutedeni
CTTACACTACTAGTTACTGAAAAAAGTAATATTATTACAGTAACGCATTACTTTGTAACACGTTACACCCAACACTGACACCTTTCAATTTATTCTTTCTACCATTTAGCAAATAACATGAAGCCCATTTGAATTCTTGCCTTATTCTTTGTAGCACAGTCTTCCTGATGCACTGCTATCCCCCAGGAAAGAGGGTTATATTTACAGTGGCTATATGAATCCAGGTAATATTGCATGGAATTGGAGGCTATTGTAAAACTAACAAGCTGTGTTCCTATGAGTGTGAAGAGCATAATTTTAGTTTTAAGGGGTTAAGGCTAACAGCTAGGTACAGATCTATCAGCAGTGTGTGTCTACAGACAATGAATAAAAAAACCTTTTCACTTTATTTTAATCTTCGGGTTTCATGCTGTTTTAGGTGATTATGCTGGTGAAACATCAGACATGAAACGCAGGCTTGGAGCCTGTATAAATGTGCATAGACAGGGCCTGTATACATGATGCTCAAAGCAGAATACACTAACATGTGAACAGAGACTAGAGACATGTGAAGGATCAGTATGTTACACACAGAGAGCAACACTTGCTGGTTACAGATTATTGGTTTTCTGGTACATTTACTACATGTTTTTATTGCAGATGTAATTTACTGAAATTATTGCCTAGTAATCAATCACTTGTTAATAACAAATGTACTGTACAGTTAGAATCTGCCATGCTTAGATTCTAATGCAAAGGTTTGGCCACACCCATCAAAATATTTGTTGATTCATTGTAAATTAAGTAACACATTCTCTACAGGGCACAAATGGTGGTTGTGCCATTCCCCATTTCTGAAACATACTGTATACAAGACTATATTTCTGTCATCTGCATCTAGAAGTGTGTCACATGCGTTTATCTTTAGCTCACACATCATGGATGTTTCAGATTTACACATTAAATATCTATCTATACTCTATTCTCTCTTCTTTTTTTATTTTCAGTGCTCCTTCGAAGTCTTCTAATTTGTTTGTATGCTGTCTGCCACCATCAGTCAACAAGCTTTTGCTTCTATTTTTATTCTTCCCACTCCTAAAATTCTCCTCTGCTGAGTCTTCTGAAGGACAATGAAGTAAATGAGACGGGTCAAAGTCTTTTAGAACGTTTTGTTCTTTTATGTGTATTCCAAGTACTTTCTTTCTTTCTTATTAATAAGAAATGAAAAGACAGAAGCATGAATATTGGACAAGAGATTCATTCCATGGTGCTGTCTTTTGTTTCATAGTCTGTATATCTGAACCTCACTCATTCTTTACTACCTGGTCACCCTGGTTTTAAGAAATGGTGTTGAAGGCCACGTTTCCTTTACCTGAACTTCTTCATTATTTCTCCATTCTCTTTTGATAGCTGGAAGTAATTTTTTTCTGAACAAATAAATAAACAATGGGTCTTCAAAAGCTCTCAAACGCATTGGCTGAAATATTCATTAGGTTTGCTTACAGAAAGAAAGAAAAGAAGACAGAGAAAGAGAGAGAGAGAGAGAGAAAGAGACAGTCAGACAGAGAAAATGAGAACGCTAAAGAGAGAAACGAGAAACAGAATGAGAAAGAAGGACTGAGAGAGAGAAAATGAGAAATCCAGAGAGACAGAGAGAAACAGAAAAGAATGGAGAGAGCAAGAGAGAGAGAGAGAGAGAGAGAGAAAGAAAGAGAGAAAACATCTTACAGTTTAGGAAAAGTTAAATATTTCATAGATTGTTTCTAACCTTCACTGAGTCAAGTAAAATGGTCTAAGTGGCAATTCAGAAACACATCCATTTCATAGAACTGATGAGTGTATAATTACCCAGAAAAGTCAGACACCACTGACTTCTGCAGGAATTGGCACACACACGCACAAACACACACACCAGAGGCCTGCAGTAAAGAATGCATGAATTCACTGAAGCAAGGTTGCTGCAGCAGTAAATTACACTAGACATCAATTCTTATTCACTACCCATTCATCCAGAAATAGCCTGCTGTTGTACATTTTCTTGTACAACCACTGCAAGTGGACTGACCTGATAAAGCTTTATAAAGTCTGTGTTTGTGTGTGTGTGTGTGTGTGTGTGTGTGTGTGTGTGTGTGTGTGTGTGTGTGTGTGTGTGTGTGTGTGTGTGAGTGTGTTGCATTCGAAGGCAGTTAGCCAGGTTGAATGACAGCGAGCAAATGGGGCTTTAAGTATGCAGAATGGCCACAGATGACAGAGACTGGCAGCCAGCACAGCACTGGCTGGACAAAGCACATTAGCAGTAATGACTTCATTTACTCTGTGAAGGGTCATTAAAATATCGACGCATGCTGCGCATGAAGTAACCTCTAGCTAGACCAAGTTCTCAGACCGCCAAGTAGACTAACCAGGCTTTCTAAACTCTGTAAGCAAACACATGACACAGCCTGAATTCCCCACTGGCCAGGTCAGCAGACTCAGTGCCCGAAAAGACCCTCATTAGAAAACACACTCATTTCTCCAGACTGCGTCCAACTGGGCCTAATCAATCCTGCTATAATCCCTGCACCACTGCCCTGACCTGTTTCCCTTTTTGCATTTTACAGGAATTGTTTGTATTCGATGCATTGTGAAAAGGCAGAACAGTTTAGAGTGCTTACCTTTACAATTTTCATTTCATAAATTTGGAAAGAAACAGTAAACACACTAATACGACAAACTCTAATAGCAGAGCAATTAGAGACTTTTTTTCAGAATAGTGCTCCCACTAAAGTCTGAGTGTGAGTCAGAATTTATCTTAGCCTTACTAAGCAGTCTCCTTAGTAGCAGAAGTGCTTATGAGGCATAAACTGAAATTGCACTGGACTTTTGTGATACCACATGCCATTAATTGCCAATTATAGTGTTTCTATTGGTTTGTCAAATGGTTTGCTTAACTCTTGAGGTCAGTCTTGCTTGGGTGATTGAGGGAGCAGCAGTGGACTTCAGTGGACACTTTAGAAAACTGCACTGTCCTCCTCTGCCTTCTTTGTCAGTTCTGAACTTCTGTTGCACTTTAGATGATCTTTTATTGGTTTTCGGAAAATTATTTTATTTCTTCCATGACCTGAAGCCTGTATTTTTATTCTATTCATATAAAGCACACTGAATGACATTTTGTGTATGATAATGTGCTTTATGAATCAACTTGACTGGACCTGATTAAGGAAAACAGCAATTTTTCAATGAAATAGGTTTACACAAAAACAGCAACAAGGAACAGTGTGTATTAGAAAGTAAATTAATTATTTTTACCATGTGCCTTAGTATTTACGTGCCTTGTGAGTGTGTGTGTGTGTGTGTGAGTGTGTGTGTGTGTGTTGTAACTGAACGTTGAAATAAATTAGGACGCTGTATTCAATATTCAGTCATCACTATTTTTTCCCCCAGGTTTTCTACTGAAACACAGTGGAGTGTGACATAATGGGAAAGAAGCAACAGGCTCTGCTTGCTTTGTGGGTGGTACAGGAAGAGGAAACAGCTCCACAGAAGACAAAAAATTGATAGATGAGATTTCCCATCAGTCTAGAGCCACGTATTTCCTCCAGAAGCCCCATGTGGTCTTCGCAGCAATTCCCTCACATAGCCCGATCTACCAAGTTCCTGCTACCAGATCTAGAGGTGGAAACCAAGGTGTATGTTTTAGTCTGCTGATACAGTATGGTGTCTGTGAATCTGTAACTTTTCAACCAGTCAGTTACACTATGATTCTATTGTGAATTTACTCAATATGGGAAATCTTTGAGTTGAACTGGCATATTCCAAGTTGATTATCATAATGCATCAGTGCAATTTTATTCTGCATAATGATATATTTGAGTTTGTGGAAACTGAAGCAAAAAATAAGACATTCAAACTGGTTACTTTGCATAAAAATGCTACACAGTCATAACACATCAATGTTGGGATGTAAAAGAATGCGCATAACACTAATCAGATCTATCATAAGTTTAAAGTGTCCATTTGTCATACATGAACACAGCACTGCACACAGTGTGAACAGGACAAAACTATTTGCTGCTGTTAACCAATTCACCAAGTGAGTGCCACTGCCAGTCCTGGGATCCGAACTCACTTCTGATTGCAAGGGAAACTCCCTAATCACCAGGCCACCAGCTGCCCCAATAAATAAGGGTCATTACCAGCAGGACAGACCTATTTACTGAGGAGTGGACGGCATGTTGATGTGGTTTAAAACATAAAGATGATCTGTAAAGCTATAAAGATGAACAAATAGTTGGCAATTTCAGTCAACACCAACACTCAGAATGAAAAAATAAACCTGGTTCGAGATCAGCAGTCCTATTGAGTGCTTTGTGGAGTTTGCATGTTTTTCCTCTATCTGCCAGGAGCTCTGGTTTCCTACCACAACCCCTCCCCCATCCATTAAAGTACGCACATTAAAAAGTATGTTTTAAAAAAGCTTTAAACAGGTAATCAGATACAATTTTTAAAGTAGCACCCCCAAACCTTGCTAGACATATTGCTAAACTTGACCCCTTTCAGTAGGGCACCAGCACAACCGGCTGTGAGAAGAGATTGAAGTCTTAATGTGGACACAGTCCTGACCTTGAAAACACACACACACACACACACACACACACACACACACACACTCATTTCACACACACAGGATACTCACTGCTCCAGGTTGCAGGGTAATATGAGGTCAATTTATTTGGACTGATGGATGGCAGCAAGGGTTGAGGAAGTTGCCTTCTTTCTAATCTTATCTCAGGCTGTTTGACCTCTCTTTCCAGCTGGCCATGCTGACTGTCAATAGTGCCATTTCTCAAAACAAAATCAGAAGAGCTAGACAGCATGACTTCAGTTTGTACAGTTTGTAGTCATGTGATGTAAGATAACACTGTGTTTTTTGTGTTAAAGTTTCAGACTGCAAAAAAAACCCACGGTGATTCAATATTTTCTCTTTTCTCTTTCATTGAAAAAGAAATAAGAGTGATTGATCATTCAGTTATAGTGTATAAAAGCATGGACACATTTTGAGAAGAAGGAGTTTATTTCAACTCTGTTGTAACCTTAAATAAGTTCATACACCATAAACAAACTAGCTATAAAAGACACTTGTAATATACAAAAATATCATACTTTTTCTACCTAAAATAAATGTCTGGTTACCATCATAGTCCCGCAAAGGTTCATATGTTAACAGCACTACAGCATGCACAACCTCCTGTACAAAATATATATTTACAGTCATTCAACATGAATGCATTGTCATTACTTGTTATGATTAAAGCACTGTGAATGGGCAATGTCTTGATGCTTTGGACATGTCAGAAGAGTTTTATACCCAAAATGAAGTTCTGAATAACTCTAATCCCCACTTCCAGTGAATTTGCTCAACGCATGAGCCATATAATCCTTTTAGGCCTGAAAGTTGAAATTGTTCAGCAGTTCACATGCTGGCTGGTTTTCATGGAGATGTTGGCTAAGGATCTTACATTCTGGACGGCAAAGTCCAACACATTCTGTTGAGATCCCTGGTCAAATATTTCTACTAAAACAAGTTATTGGGCCCCCGAGTAGCACAACGTCTACCAAGAGATCTTTCAGGGCAATGCCACAAATAGTATGGTCAGGAGTGTAAGAGAGTATAATTAGCTGGGTGATTAGAATGTCCCTCCCTCACCTACATCACTCAGTGTGATGATATGTAATGTAGGTGCCTGTTAGGTGACATAACAGAATTTGCAACCTACTCCAAGCTTGTTGAGCTGTTCGGTGATGCTGTGGTAACAACAGATTGAAAGGAACACATGCCTACTAACTTGCATTTGTGATTAGGGAGACTTAGCTATTGGGTGAAATTTGCTGTGACAAACTCAAAACACAAAAAATATCTGGTTTGTTCATATAGGAAAATCCACAAACTGAGCTGGACTTTGACCTTCGGCTGTGGATAGATACTCCTGACCTAAAGAAATGTGCATTTGTACTGGTGTTAGAGTCTGTACTGGAATAAGATGCAGTACGCAACATTTGCCCAAAACCAGTGCTGTATTTAGGCATCTTTACTCTTCTCTACCCCACCCTGACTTCTCTCAGATGGGCGCCCCTCGATGGTGCCGTCTATTCCTGCTCTTGCGCAGCTCTTGAACATGTTTCCACTTGCCTTTCTGCTTCTGTTTCTTCTCTCTGTGCCACAGCGTCTCGCAGTATTCATCCAGAGAGGGTGCGCTTAGAACACGCAGATAGTCCTTATAGCGCTGCCGAGACTCTGAAGCCATAACGGCCACAGCGGTGGGGTCCTCAAAAAGCCCTCGTGAGGCCAGCTGCTGTCCATGGAGCTGCCCACGCTCCAATACCCTTAAAGAGAGGTTTAGGAGAGTGCGCGTGAAGCTGTGCTCCTGTGCTGTACAGAAATATGAACCAGCATCACTCCGTTGCAGCCAGCGAATGAGCAAACCCCGCTCTGTCACCAACACACGCTCGTCTGGCTTTATCTGGAACAGACATAAAAAATGACTTTACATTGTCCTTTTGGGTAATATTTATGATGTTTACGAAGTGCAATCAAAATGTAATTGGTGAACAAATTGATTGGTGTATTGTAATGCTTCAACTGCAACAATATAGGAATGTGTAAATTCTGTACCAATTCTACAAAATCCACCACAATCAGTTACATGTTACTCGCTCATTTTTTTGGCCAAAATAAAATACTCAAGCTGTTTTCAAATGAAAACATCCAGATATTCTTGGTGTATTCTTTTATTTATTTATTTATTTTTCAATACATTTGGAAATTTTTTTTTACAATCCTAAAGAAAGATCTAATAAAATCACCCCTGCTTCTAGATCAGCACGCTTACAGACCAGATAAAGTTGTTCATTTGTCACTTTCCAATCCAGTTTCTGGTTATTAAGGTAAATCTCTGGGAAAAGTGCACATTTTGTGAAATCCACCATAATTAAGTGTCACTTCAAACTCCAAATGGAGAATTCACATGTCACCTGTGGAGCTCCTGCCCATAAATCATTCTGATCAGTCCATGCACAGCCATGGGGAGGGCAGCAGCATGGAGCACGGCTCTACACACAGGTCAAAGGTGAGTCCTTCACCTCTAGGCTCAGCTTCCTGCTGACCTCTCATTACTTCGTTTGGCTGTTCATTAAAGTCATCTTAGACAGATCAGAAAAATGAATAATGATGGTGCGGAAACAGTGTGTGTGCGTATGTAAACGTGTATGTGAGAGGTGACCTGCCCTTGAAGCTGAATTCAGCAACATGTGTGCCGAAAGCTATTAGTTGGCCTGATCTATATCCAAGGTGTGAGTGTGTGTTTGTAATGAGGTAGTTTGATTTATATTCAAGGTCCATGTCTACTTTTTAGGTGACCACTCAGAGCTGGCAGGGTCAGAGTTAAGGAGGCTGATGTGAAGATGCAGTGTGTACCAATGATAAAGAGGTGATGACATGGTCAAAGAAAAGACTGTCCAAAACGTTAATGACCCTCTTCTTCCGGTTGCTTGTACCATCAATCGCTATATTGCTCTCAAATTCTCTTGGTCTCAGTTTAGATTCCTTAATCTACATACTATCTCTCTCGCTCTCTCTCACAGTCTCTCTCTCTCTCTCTCTCTCACACACACACAGTCTCTCTCTCTCTCTCTCTCTCTCTCACAAACACACAGTCTCTCTCTCACACACACACAAACACAGTCTCTCTCTCTCTCTCTCTCTCTCTCTCTCACACACACACCACACACACGCAGTCTCTCTCTCTCTTACACACACACAGTCTTTCTCTCATAAACACACAGTCTCTCTCTCTGTCTCACACACACGCACACACAGTCTCTCTCACAGTCTCTCTCTCTCTCTCTCTCACAATCACACAGTCTCTCTCTCTCATTTCCTATGCCTGCCAACTCTTCTTTCATGTCATGCTGTTGTCAAGGGCTAAAACAATACAGCTGTGCTCTAGAGAAATAAGGGTGCTTCAAAGCATACCTAACCCCTTTTAAACAAGCACACGTTCATGCACACACACATTCACTCACTCAAGTTCACGCTCCATTAGCATTTACAATTGACATTTTAAGAATTCTTTACTTGCAGAGGAAACAGCAATATTACAATATCAACATAAGAAACTAAACATCACTACTGTAAAGCACGGATGCATCATGGCTAGTAGGAGAAGCGCAGAAACATTAGGCTATTTCTGAATGTTTAAAGTATGTTAAGGATTGTCTGAACCACAGACTTTAGTGTGAAACAACAATTCTGATTACTGCACACAATTCTTCCATTTATTGCCTATAAGGAATTAAACTGAGTGAGTGATGACTGCTCAGACACTGTACATTTTCTCATAAGCATTTATACAAGTGCAACAAAATAAGGACAGACATGTCAGAGCTGACCTGGTGCCAATATCACAAAAACTCTAGGAGGTTAAAGGGCATCGAAAAAAGGTGAAATACGAGGAATAAACAATCATTCTTATTTAATTGTTAGCTTTATCATTATGAGACACGCTGTACTTTTTCCACACCTGTGATGTCTATCTAAGATGCAAAGGTGCCTACACAAGTTAAGACCGAACATGCACTTGTCATGGTGATGTCATGGTCTTCTGGTATGAGTGTCTGCACATATGTGCCATAATTTACCCTAGCGAAAGGTAAAACTGTGTGGTAGTTGTAGATCATGCTCTGTCTCTGTGGTCGAAGGTTTTATCGTGCCCTTATCATAGCAGAAGGCTTGAGTTCAGCTTTGCTCTGTCAAAGCTGAACCAGGTCAGGGCATCCCCATCCAGTACAGGCTCAGTTAAAATCCATCTGAGGGCTGTGTGAGATGCTGAATGAAAGAACACGACCTTCTGGTCAGAATCAGTCGCACTTGCTTTAACACAGTCATAGAGCCTCCTGGGAAATCACTCTTGGTTGTTAAAGCGTGGGAAGAGACTCAGCACAAAGGAGACGGTTAAAGCAGTGGTTCAGTTACACAATTTCCCCCTTAACCCAAACCTACACAATCGGAGAAGATATGTTCAGTTTTTGCACTGAAGTTATGAGGCTACTGAGTGCTACGCTGTGGTTTGTTCACACGTGTGTATATAAGGGGCCACTTTACTTTACCCCACCATTTAGCAAATTTCAATCTTCATCTCAACTATATTTAGTTGTAACGTATACTCAAATATACCTGCACGTGTGGTTTTGGACACTGTATGACAGGCCGTTATCTTTAAAAAGGTATGTGATGTAGTGGCACAGCAGTCATCCTGAAACTTGGATTCTGTCTGTGTGTTTGTACACGAGTACAGTTAGCAGTGGAAGGATATCCTTTTCTCCCATCATGAGGACAACACCAGTGCAGGAAATGGCTTCAGTGACTTAAGAACTTGAAAAAAGGCCACGGTCTACACACACACACACACACACACACACACACACACACACACACACACACACACACATTTCTTGGGTCAAAGAAAGACCTTTCCCTTTTACAAAACCCATGAGATACTTTAGTCCAGATACTCTCATAACAGCCCTCTCAGCCTGTGGACTTCCAGGTTTCAGCAATTAGGGAAGAAAACATGCTGTTTTTTGGATAGCACACACAAATCTGTATCAGTTTAGTTTGGATAAACAAGTACCCCAACGCACATACACATCCATGTTCACATAAACACAAAGAGCCCATTCCTTTCCCATCACTCAGCATCATTCTTTACAAGGTGAAGTGTTGGGTAACATTTTAAGATTACGCTGCAGGTGTGAAGCATGTGAATGTTTGTTGCGTACGGGTTTGTCTGTGCGAGTGCATGTGTTCCTGTGTGTATGTGTGTGAGTTTGTCTGTTTTGCAGGTGCTAAGAACAGCTGTGCCATGCAACATCTGGAAAAGATGAATGAGAGGTGGTGGAGAGAAGAGGAGGAGAATAAGTGTGAAATAAAACCTAAGCTCAAACAGCATTTTGAAAGCAACATGCAGCATTTCTATGTAGTCCCATAAAGGTCAGGCATAGGATCACACACACATACACAAACACACATGCAGTAAGTCTATTCAGCAATGATAAACTATAGAAGTGATGGTTCAATACAACAATGTTGCTGATGTAACACTCGGAGGAGTTAGTCCAAGTCATATCCATTCATCATAAAACACACACACACACACACACACACACACACACACACACACACACACACCTGTGGTTTATATATACACATATACACACACACACCTGTGTTTTATATATACATATATACACACACACACACACACACACACACACACACACCTGTGGTATATATACACACACACACCCCTGTGGTTTATATATACATATACACACACACACACACACACACACACCTGTGGTTTATATATA
>JBBPDH010000018.1:9295170-9306092 GCA_037974565.1 Clupeocharax schoutedeni
ACACACACACACACACACACACACACACACACACACACATACACACACACACACACACACACACACAAACACACACATACAACACAAGGTCAAACACTCCTCCATATCCACACTCTCACAGAGAGCGTGTGGGGGTGGTGGTGGTATGATATGAGGGTTATGAGGGTCTTGTGTCATTAGCAGCTGGGTTTGTGTGTGTGTGTGTGTGTGTGTGTGTGTGTGTGTGTGGAAAGATAAGGGCAGTAGGGTACTTTCTTGGGTCCACGGGTGCAATGGCAGTGGGGGATGGAAAAAAGAAGAAGATTTTAAGACCGCTGAGAGATGAACAAGTGAGAAGTGTGAAAACTGAAAGGAGAGAGGAGGGAGTAGATGACAGGAATGAAGTGATGGAGTTTCTAAGAACTGCTTTACTCTCTGTGAGGTCAAATCTATCATTCTGTGACATCTAGAGAGAGAATTATGGAGAGGTGCATGGAGGTGGCAGCTGTGATACAGCAGGAGTAGTCAAAGAGGCAACTAGCCTTTATCCCACCACTCTCATGTTATTTAAAGTGGGATTCAACTGTAACCAAATCTGACAGAGCCCACCAATAAATCACAACAGACATTATTGAAAATCTGCTAATGCTATGCTGAACATAAGGCATGTACATTTCAGATCTCACCCAGATTCAATTATATTTAATCAGGAAATTATTCTATTGAAGTCAATTTTCATGAAATTCTAAACTACTCGATTTTGGCCATAAAACGTGCACGTACATCGTTAAATATAATTATACCAAACGAACAGTTCAAAATCAACCTTTTGACTGAGGTGTAATTATGATGAATTCTATGCCTCTTAATCCAGATGTGTGCTATGGCAGAGAACATTTTAACACATATTAAGAATACAAAATAGACATTGTAAATTTTGAACTCATGTATCCACACCATCTCTCCAAAGCTTTTGTACTATTTACCTCTTGGCGGTGGTCTGCTCCTGGTCTCTGTATAAACCAGCGGATCTGGGCCTGCTGTGATTTAGGGACACACTCCAAGAAAGAAGTGTTAGTCTCCACACCATACAACACCTTTTCTTCTATGTTCTTCCCCAGCACTGCATACACACACGGAGAGAGAAAACACATTTAGACAATACTGGATAAGAGTAAATGCCTCTTTATGTGTATTTGTGTGTGTATGTGTATGTGTGTGTCCATCCTCTGGTTTTTCTGTATCATCTTGCTCTAAACACACACTTACTCACCATCATCTGTGTCCCAGCAATGGCTGGACGGGTCTCCATGTTTGATGTCCTGCCTCCTAGCCCTCCTGAGGATGGAAACATACAAAAGGTTTATTTCAATACATTTAAAAATGTGCAAAAATGATAATTATCACAAAATGTACTAATTGCTTGGACATGATATTTACAGGTGGCCTTCCCTAAGGGATTATTTGACAACTTTCATGAATGCTATTTGCTTTCAGTCATACAGCTGCACAACTTATCGCTATATTTAGGACAGGCTTATACAAGCATTCCATTAAGCAATTCTTCACACATGGTTTTACACATTTCTACATTTATTTTTATGGTGAATGTGAACACAGTAGTAAATTCAAGACATAAATTATATAAAAGCTTTGTATAATAATGTGTTATAGATAGTTTAGCTGATTAACAGAAATGTAGTGAAGACCATATTCCATTTCTAACTTCATGATCGAAGATCAAGACCCACCGCTGGTAAAATAACTTTGATAGATGGAGACAAATCTCATTCAGGATTAACGATTGATGGTTACTTTAATGTCTTTTATTAAATTTGTAGACATTTATGGGAGTTTGTATCTCATATGAATCAGCTAAACGAATTACCTAGCCTGTTATGTCTGTCTATCTCAGCCTCTCAGCTCTGTGATGGCTACATTACCTGAATGTCTTTCAAGAGTTACTAAAACTAAAACCAAACAAAGTTGAACATGGCTGTCTCTTAGTTTTTGTTGTCTGCTCTTAATATATTCCACTAACTTATCTTGCTTTAGTTTTGTAGGATATAGAGGCACAGACAAAATCAAATGAGGCAGTTCAGCTGCATGTAGTCTTCTGATAATGGCACCTGGGTATGAAATGATTTTTTATAGCCTAATACCCTTGTACATCCTCATGGAAGTGCTATTTTTGTATTGATTAAATGCTTTTTGACCTCCAAGGGTAGTCCAAAGTGAGATCTTTAAGCACACATGTAGCTGCAGCTCTAGAATGATATTGCTACGCACCATAAGTCATCTGTGGAAGAGTTTACGGAGAATCAGCAGGCTACATGCACACAAGACCTCATCATGAAACCCATGGTATTTTTTAATAACTGCTTTTTGCATGTTTTAACAAAGTGATGACACAGAGCATAACATATCAGCAGCACAAATTAGGCAAGCCTATTTTAAACTAAAAGTGTCCTGCATGGCTGACAAAGCAGAACACTCCCTTGCTGTTTGACATACAGTAGGTGTGAAACATTGGAGCAGTTTATTTTGTAACACACTTTGTGCATGCTGCTATTTACACATGAATTACAGCAAATTCCACTAAATACTTCTGTATTCTGAAAACTCGAGAAATACACAAGAGTGAGCAATGATTCACGTGGGTAACAAATGATCACCGAGTGGCACTGTTTAGCTGTCTAACCACTGGCCCTATTATTGTAAGACTGCGAGTTCGATCCCCAGAGGTGCTGGAGCCATCCATGCCTGGAAGTCCAAGAGAGAACAATTGGCTTCGCTCTCTGGGTAAGTAGGGTGACCCCATCACTCACGAAGGCATCGGCTAGCGGACAAAACAGAATTGGCAGTCAGTGCTCTTCTCCAAGCATGTCAAACTGAGAGGTAGCTCAAAAAGAACGTGGAGACTGGCTTCATGTGACTTGTTGGGGGCACAAGACTGCCTTCACCCTTCCACCTACCCTCGATTTGTCAGAATCAGAAAACTTTACTGAAGGAAGCAAATCGCTCATGTAATGACTACAAGGACACACAAAATGAACAGAACAATATAAAATATAGATTCTTAATAGATAAAAAAAATACTCAAAACGGAAATATACTAAGACATATACGCACACAAAAAAAACCCACAAGACACAGAGCAGTCATAACATGCTGGAGCAGGCTTGTGTATAGTAAGTGGGCAGACTTAGAGGTAGTTAAATTTGAAGCTTAAAAGAAGCTTATAAACGCTAAACAAAAAAACAAATACCAACATAAGTAAGTGAATACACAACTATTCTGGATCTAATTCCAGCTATCAAGGAAAACACAGGTCCTGATTATCAATCTATCCAATGTGGTGATTTCATTTCAAAAGATTCAGTTACTAAAAAAAGGTTCTAATAACTGTCGCTAATTACTGTAGATTAATGTTCACATGTTCATTTTGCAGAAGACTGAGAGTAGTATTCAATTTTATAAGACATGGATTCCTCAGAGCTGATGACAACCAGAGCAAGTGCAAAAAACAAAGTCTCTCTCTCTCCCTTTCTTTCTCTGTGTTTGTCTCTCTTTCTTCCTTATCCTCTCTCTCTCTCTCTCTCTCTCTGACTTTGCATCTGCTAGGGGTGACCTGACCTGCTTGTGTCAGCAGCAAACCCAAAAGCCAGGGTAGAAGAGAAAAGGGCAAGAAAACTTCTTTGGCAGCTCACATACATCATCTCAACAACAAAGCTCCTCTAATCAATTTGCCTGTCCAGTCCACTCCCACAACACCCTGTGGCATCAGAGCCGGAGAGGAAAATCAAATATTTATAATTTTTTTCTTGCGCTGAACTCCAGGAAAAAAGCTCACCCTGAAGAAGTAGGTCAGAGACAGGGCACAGCGGAGTCCACTTGCTCTCTCCTTCATTAAACTTTCCACATACCCACACTCATCCCGTCATATGTTTTCATACTACCCATACACAGTCACTCTTACTAATCTCTCCTAACTCTCAATGTTGCTCTTTTATACCTACCCATGTGCACCATTTCCTCATTCGTTATTATAAAACAAATGCTTAAATCTGAGTCACATCTGATGTCATAGTCTACTGTGTTACTGTTTTGTAAAAGTAGTAAGGCTGTGCCAAGCAACAACACTTAATCAAGTCGCTGTAATGCCGCCAAAATATTTACCTTTTGGATGCCGGTATGTATCTGGAGCAATGTGAACCATCCCATGCACAATATGGGTCTCTTGCCAGGCAGCACTCAGCACAGCCCTGCCCATAAATGTGGCACCTATGCAGTGCCACCAGCACCAGGCTGTCCTCTCCTCCGACAAATAGTTGTTGCTGAAAACAAAAGTACACCACGGCCTCACAAACAGGGCAGAAGCAGCAGCATGGCCAGGAACACTGCTTACACTGTCAGAAATGCTTTTTTAAACTCTCCAGAAAGAACTATCAGTATGTGATTTATTTGTTCTATGCCTATTGCTGAGTAATTATTATGCACCAAGCTCCAAGTAAGTGGATGCTTCACTTCTCTTTTTTCTTTTTATTCCTAAGCTTTAGTTTTTACTCTGCTGAACTGCAAAAGGTAGATTTATGGTGATTACGTATTGTACTGATGGAGATACATCAGTTCAAAGTTCTTTAGACTTTGCACGGCAGCGGGCCGTGACAGAAATCTGAATATTTATGAAAGAAATTATGATCAAGGCAGAAAAGATCAAATTCCAGTTGGGAAAACTCGGATCTGCATGACCCTGTAGTTGTTTCTGACTAGAAAGAAAGAGAGATCGATTGTAAGAGAGTTGTTCAGAAAAAGCTAAAGATTGGCCTTGGCCTGACGCAGCAATGGAGTTCAGGAGATAATGAGACAAACAGGAGCAAGGGAAGTATGGGCATGTTTGTACATCTGAGAGAGAGAGAGAAAGAAAGAGAGAGAGAGAGAGAGAAATGAAAAAAGAGTGGGAGAGGCTACTATCCCAGTGACTTGTGATAGAGATGTGTTAGAGAATGCAGTTTGTGCAGCATCCTGCAGTGTTCATACCTGTTTAGATGAGATTTCCATATTGAGGATGGGTGATGGATTCTAAAATACATGAAAATGTGGTAGAAATTATTACGAATAACAAACAGATTGTCTTAATTGTGAACATTTTTGTGTTTATTCTTTTACCTTGAAAACCTGCAATTCTTCTAGCACAATCTCTTCTGTGGCCCAGTTTTCCTGGGTGATGCTAACCACTTTCAAAACGGAACCAACATCTATAAAACACACACACACACACACACACACACACACACACATGCTCAGACCAACATGCTCAGAGTTCCAATCTCTCTCAGAAAATTAGACTGCACCACCACCTGCTGGTAGGTGCAGGCCTCCTTGTGGACATTCCGTGAGTGGAATGGGAATTTGTTACATTTTATTACTGTTTTCATTCAAATGTTTAATTTAAACATAATCTTTAAATTTTAAAAATCTCAAAATTCAAGGATGAACTAAGGGGCCTCCTGAACAATAGCATTTTGTACATACTACTAGTACATTCTTGAAAAGTATTCTATCCATAAGAAGTCATAAAATGCTCTTCAGTGGTGATTAAGGGATCATATGATAATAAAGCCACTATGCAATAACCATATCTTACCTGTACCCAAGAACATGACAGCATATTGGCCATCCTCAGCAGAGACACGGTCCACCACTATCTGAGTGAGCCGGTACTCAGTGTTGATCCGAGTAAAGATCGGCCGACCCAAGATGGGGTATACAGAGTGATGCATGAGTGAATGCACGCGCATGAAGCTGATGACATCATCAGGAAAGTCTTTAGTGGTTTTGATGCGTGGGTCATAAGTCCGACTTGGGCACTGTTGAGATAGTAGAGTATGGAAATATATGGAAGTAAAATGGTAAGTGGCCATTATATTTTGCTTTTCTTTAAAGGATGATTTCAGGCAGATGTAATGATTAGGTTTTATCCCCCTCTAGTGGTGAAACACAAAACAGCAGTAAAATGTTTATGGCCTTGCTAAACACACGTTTGATTAAAAAAATCGAAGACAATTTGTCAAAGTGAGTCAAAGACAATGAAGAAAATACAGAATGCGAAGAATTAAATGAGGTGGTCCTGACCGTGCCTGGTCTTGGGTAGGGGATTCTTCCCTCATATTCCACCCAGCGATGGTGAGGCCCTTCCTTATGAGCAAACGGCCCATTAAACACAGCACGGATGTCCTCCATATTGTATACACATACTGCTGAGCCCTTAAAAATAGAGCTGATGACACACAAACACAGATAAACAATGATAGCACAACACACATAGCTACATTCCATACACAGGAATTGTATGCTTCACCGTACATGCAGACTAATTGATTTTACAATCGCAAAAAAGTAGACACTTGGCAACATTTTTGCAGAGACTAGATAGGCAAAAGTAGAAGGCCTTTTATGAAGAAAAGTGGAGGACTGCAGAAATGGAATCAGAGCTGTGTGTGGGCGATGAGCCGGGTTGATAATAACAAACAAAACTTAAGACATTTTACAACTTTTAGGTAATAAACAGAGAGGAGCCAGATCTTTGGGTTGGGTTATATTCTTGGCCTCATGAAATCACAATTATATGATGGCAAAAAGGCGCAGAATTGTACCACTAACACAAATAAAAGAGACAGATTACCTAGTAGTGGTGAAGACCCCATAAACCTTGGGGTTTCTCTCATCTCTACTGGGGAGAAGAAATATGTCTTCTAAAATGTGAAGACAAACAAATTGCATGAGACATGAATCATAATGAAACCAGGGCATGTAAAACTAGGCCTAGATAAACACACAAACCAAATATAAGAAAGTATGAGGATAACCTGCTGTGAAGTGGAAAAGTCATAATGAAACTTCAAATGCCTTCACATGAGAAAACAAGGCCGTGTTCAGCTGGTGGTGTGTAAAAACTTACGGAGTTCATCAAAGTGAGTATCCACTCCATCCGTTCCTGGGATGGAACACACAAGACGGGCCTTGAGGAACGTCGTCCACTTATTGGTCAGGCTTCTCAAACCTCCCACATCATTCTGAAACAGACACACACAAACAGATGTGACTCCACAATTCAGTTTTATCATTCAAAACAAACTCACAGGTATGTATTTTTAACAAGGTTACTTTTTATTTTACAGACTCTACAAATAAACTTCCATTAAAGTATTTAAAGTGCTCCATCTGTCTCTGATTAGACCAACTGATTTAATTGAGTGGGCAGTGGGGAGGACAGCTAACTTGCTCTCTGAAACTAATTTATTATAATATATACAAAGGGCTGTTATAATTACTCAGTTAAACTGAATAACTCAATTCACCTTCTTGATAAATAGGCAATGAGTAACTTGCAGTTTGTCTGATGATTAAATCATCCAACTGGATTGTTTTATAACATGGAACCCTTAAGGGCTTTTGTTGCCACAAGATGGTTTTATAGCTTTATAGCTTTATAGCTTATCTTTTATAATAAACTATCCTGAAACCAGCTTACATTAGTATATTTCACAATAGTCATTTTTTATTGTCTATACAAAATATTATTTGTAGAATTTGTAATATAATCAATTGTGACAGTCCTATTATCTACACTTTGGCAGAAGCATAGTAAGACCTGTTGTTAAGGATTAGAAGGGTGCAGAATGCAGGTGTGTAGCAGAGAGTGTGTGTTGTGCGTTAAGAGTATAATGACCCTCTTCATTAATTCCCATGGTTGGGTTAACTGTCTTTAGGCTGATGACAATAGAGTCTGGCTCTTGCAATGAACCTCTGCTGAGGGCACTGGTGTGAAGCTCATATTTATTCCTCAGAAGGGTTTGATCAAATGCTTCAGTTGAAGTCTGCTCACATCCGTCTGTATGGCGATTCCATTCCTGGTCATTACGGTTGTTGAGTGGCACTTGAGACAGAGGTAAAAAGGGATACGCAAAAAGGTTTAGGGGGAGCATTTTCTGAATGCTTTAATCTTCAAAGATGCTTTCTCTAGTTTCCCAGTGAGGAATCTGGCCTTTACAGCTTACTCCCAAAGCCGTAAACACCAGCATGCTTTAGACCAAGAATTTTGCAATACAGCTCGGAATTTTTATAGTGTATAAGCAAAAGGAGCAGGGGAGGACGAGAGCTTACAGCAGAAAGTCAAGCACAGAGCCTGCTCGCAATTCCCCACACATCTGTTTATAAGCACGTTTGAAAAAGGAACTTTTAAGGGGCTTAATGAAAGAAACATGATCCAAACCACTGGAAGTGACAATGGCAAATGAGCTTCTGGAGCTGGCCCTGTGTATAAAATTCAGACAGCTGTGACCAATATATCATTCCTTTAATGTACCATTATAGGTCATTTTAAGACACAGGTGAAGTGTAGTTTTACTATCATTTAACTGTATGATAAGTGTGGATTCTAAAAGAAGAAATGGGTATTAGATTTGTCATGATCTAGGGCTGTATAACATATTGTCAATTGTTATTGCAATATTGATCTTCTTGATGCTAATATCACAAAAGGCTACACAATAAAAAACAAATCTCCACATTTGTTGTGAGTATCCTGTCAAGGTTAATCCTGAAGACACCTAAATGATAAACATAATGTAGGACAGTGTATAAGAAGAGAGTGGGTGGTAGAGAAGAATTATATTTTACACTTATTGTGATACATTTTGTGAACAGGTTGCATAAAGTGCTTTTTTAACACATACAACTGTTTATAATAATGGATGGGAGGGATGCAAACAATAGGTGTACACACTGTACGCCTAGGTGTTACACCCCTGCCCATCTACAGCTATAAAACTATGAAACGTTGAACTTAATGCCTAATGATCACAGCAAGCCAACCGAACAAGCACAGTATATTTCGAAACAGTTCTGCACCTTTTAACTACAAGAACATGAGATTTAAATTCAAATAATTACTGAAGGCCGTATTTGCAGTCGTATGTTACCTAAATGTCTTCTGTAAGCAATTTAAGCTTCAAAAGCCTGTGTTACAAGCAGCTATCCTATGCTACTATATCACTTTTGTTACTAACATTAACTTGGTACAGCAAAGGGTGTTTAGAGAATTGAGCACTACTGCTGTTGTTAAATGTTTAGGCATTTAACATTATCATGTAATGCTCACAGTTTGTATCTGTACACAGTTCATAATCATGTGTGTATGCAGTATTTTATATAATGGCTTAGAGTGTCTCAGCCAGACTTTTAGAACCTCATCTAAAACACCTTATCTACTGTCTGCAGACTGTGGAGAACACATTTATGGGTTTCACTGCATGCAATACATCACAGCACATTTCACACACAATCAAAAAATATGCTGTGTGACTCTTTCCCTCTCCCTCAGTTGACTTATTTTCAAAGTCAGTTGTTGACATGTGCTGAGTTGGTATTGTGGGACTTTACCAAGTATTATTATATATGCACATATATTCTTTTACATATTATCCACACCTAATGAGTTGTATCAAACTTTAGAGGCAATGTCTTACAACAAAATCAAAATATGATCATTGTCCATATCATGCAGCTCTATTATTGCACATATATGAACTCAGTACAAAAATCAGAGATTCAGTAATTCTGTGCCATAAATTAAAGTAGACAAAATACAGGATGTAAAAAATAGTCCGGAAACCAGAAAATCCAAACACATGCAAATAAATATAAATCTACAAGGCAAAAGAGAAAAGTAGAATCCAAAAACAAGGGTCAGACAAAACAGCTAGGTCAAATAACAACTCAGCAACTAGACAATACTAAGTATACTTTGCACAGGTCTATTTATAACATATGTGGACCTAGTATTGTGATCTTGATCTACTCATAGGGGCTTAGGGAAACTCCGGAATGGAGGGTTGTCTAGTATTTCCGACTGAATTTCCGCCTCAGATCAAAGACAAGGCCTTACAATTATGTCCTCAAATGACCTTAATCTTAATTTCATGACTCATTATGATTTTAAGCTTCTACATTTTATTTTGATGGATTTATTGTTTTTAATTCATCCCTAATTCATTCCTACTTCTACATTGTTTCCATTCCATGTTCCATCCAACTTTATATCATGAAGGCAGAGGCAAGGAAAATTGCCTGTAAAAATTTATGGAAAAGCAAAAGGCAGCACTCACTCTCCTAACGGAGTCCAGAGAATAAAGAGTCTAGTTAGCATGATTACAACCCAGCACACTATAGGGAGCTCCACTGTCATCATAAACTATGACTTAAAGTCAACTACACAGGCAGACCTTTGGTGTGATTTACCCTTCTGACAACAGCGGCCTGGTCTGCAATCAACAGATCACATCAAGCAGAATGGACAAGAAAGCCTGCTTTCCCACTGGGGACATCTAACTCATCTGGTGGACTGCAAAATGGACAGATCAGAGAAACCGCTGGGCTTTTTTGATCAGGAGGAGCAAGGACAGCCGTGTGGGCATTCTCACGGGGGCCCTTACCTTGCAGACACGGGCTACGCGGGACAGCACGCCTTTGTCCATTGTGCTCCCATCTCGGGACATCTCACGGAAGAAAAAATAAATCTTGTCATCATCTGGGTTAAAGGTGTCTGCAATGGGATGTGCTGCTATAAACTTGGCCTCTGTAGACAAAAGAAACACAAACCACTGAACTCCTATGTCAAAGTACTGCATGCATATAGAGAGAAGAGAGAGAGCGAAAGACAATTTAAAATCTTCAAGTAAAGAAAACCGAACTGCCATTTTTATTACTGCACTCTTTGGTCACAGGGCTTCACTTTGTGAGTTTACAGTTACTTACAGTAGCCTATATAGCTTACATAGCTACAGCTTACATCTATTACTGCACAATTTGAAAGCCACCCAGTAAACACCAGGCTGTTACTGACCAATGACTATTTGAATGATGGGCCACTCACAGCACAG
>JBBPDH010000018.1:9311393-9321867 GCA_037974565.1 Clupeocharax schoutedeni
TTTACACTAGAATATGTTTCAGATTATTATTAACTGGCTATACTATATAAATATCTATGCCTCAAAGTCCTTGTGTTCTTAATTTCACATGAGGCTTGCAGACCCACACCACCACGCATGGTCACCTCTTTCATTTGCCAAATCGCATATCCTACTGACAAAACGATCCGTAAGATTAGCTTAAATCCCCTGAGTAAAAAAGCTGACCCTCACTGAAATAATTACATTATGAGGCCGGTGAAATGTTTCATTCTGATTGATCTGTGTAGGAGAACTGACGTTGAGGTGAAGTGTGAGGGTGTTCCAGTCACGCCAAATGTTCTTTCCCTCCATTTTCCCAGAACATGTATGCATACGTGAGCGATCCTATGGTTGACTGGCCTTTAGGTGTGAAGTTCACTGGATTTGATGTTTTCCATTCAGAGCTACATTCTTCAGAGAGAAAGGGGTCTGTGTTTTTAAAGTGTGCGCTGACACAGAAAAGGTGCTGATGTTTTTAAGGGGGTCATTGACTCAGACATGATGGATCTAGAATGATTTCACTACGGCATATCCACAAAAAGCTCCACAAAAAAGAACCAAACATGGATGGGAAGACAGAGTTTTTCGCTTAGATATACAGCATCAATTGACAGGAGCTTAATAGATTGGATTATCATCTTCAGCTGAGTTAACCCAAGTGTTCACTCACAACAGGCTTCAAGGGATCCCTATGATGATATGACGTAAAAAAGCAAGGCTTAATTAAGCTTCTACTTCTAAGTGAAACCAATCTATGAATATGTTAGGCACTCATTTTTCATTGCTTTCAAATATCTGATTGCAATTAATACTGATGTCTGTAAGAGATGTCTGTATTCTCTGAAAGAGAATGTTTAACATTACAGAATCTTTTATCCCTTTTAGCTCACATGAGACCTGAGAGTCATTAGAGAAAGAAGACAGTCCTATGCAACCAAGACCCCAGGGCTGAGAAAAAAAGCACAGATTCAGGGTATTCAGGGTATCAGTGTATTCCTGATTGACCCACTGCACTATTTTGCATGCACCAAATAATCAATTTAACATTTCTAAAGCTAATAGTGTGCAATGTTGTCTTCTCTGTTTCCCTAACAGCACATTCTCTTATGCCCAGGGTGAAATACAGAGTTTTGACAGCATACTTACACTGTACTTATACACCCATAGCCTACTTTCTGCATGCCAAAAAAGCTCAAAAATAAATGGCGCATTCCCAGCAGTCGCTCATATTTTCATTGGCCTGAAGTTGTTGATGTGAATGAGGCTCTATTTTGAGTACTGCAGGCTTGCTGGAGCTCAGTCGCTGAGGGTTTTTGGGTTTTTATTTTCCTCAGTGGCATAAAACAAACACAGTGCACGTTTACTTAACTCTAAAAGTCACAGCAGAGACTGAACACAGAGAAAAGAAATAAACAACCAGAAGACTTTAATCACTTTTATCAGGATGGACCAAAGACCTGAGTAAGAGATTTACCACTTTGTCATCACCGTCGCTGTGATCGCTGTGACGATAAGATGCTCTTCTAGTTTGACTTAAGTGGACCACAAGTACATACCACTTACATACTACACACATACATACACATACATAACGCTCTCTTAGGCTTAACTATCCATGTCCCACAAGTGTCACTGCTTTCAAATAAACGAGTGCAAAGAGGCACTACTTTTTCACTTCTATGTTTCTTTTACGCCTCATAGATATTTATTCAGTAGCGTCACACATGTTTATCTGGCCCCCCACCGCTCTCGTTACACAGACTGAGGGTGTGTGTTTGAGGAGATGGGTTTGTGTGCATGTGTGTATCTTTAAAAATACACTAACTGTCATTATTCTTATAAAAGTTTAGAGTTAACCCTTAAAAATAAGTAATAAGATAAAAAAAATGCAGGACTGCTGTAATATTGGCTATTATCTTCGTTTGCTGATCAATCTAAATCAGTTACAGCTAAAGATAATATCAAATAACAAACATCAAAACATCAAATTACTGCACTATTTCCACATAAACCACACAAACCATATAACAAACAACAGATGTATATGTAATATATATACATATGAGTGATGAAAATAGCCAGGTGTAATGAGAGGCTATGAGTTCATGAAAATAAAACCCTCAAAACGTGGCGACTCTTTGATACTAACCCGCCCAAAATACAAAAAAACAAAATGTGTATGAGTGTTTGCTTTGTCTTTATCTCTCTGAAAAAGTAAAAAGCAAAAAAAACCTGACTTGAGTCAAGTTACAATTAAGGTCGTGCATAGCAATATTTACAATAATACTTCATAAAATAGAAAAAAATGGTGCAAAAACATTGTTTGTGTGTGCTAACACATGTTTATATACTTTATCTGTGAATGCAACCATGTATTTATTACTCAAACAAACACACACAGTGAAATAGAGTGCATCCCCTAAGCAACATTATAATCAATCATGTGCAAAGCAGAATGTTCCTTCAAGAGTTCATTTTAAATGTTGTGGAAATGCATTGACCTAAAGTCAAGCAGACACATTTATTACCAAGCAGCTCTGACATGTAAGACCACAAGCGTAATGTGTTTAACTGTCACCTAATCAGCAGTAGTTGCATATGCCTACCTTTGTAACTGAGCTTGACTCTGGGTACATTCTCCTTCATGCAGTCCACATAAGACAGCTGGAACAGCAACAGCATCCCTGGCAGTCTCCTCCACCCTGGAGAGAGACGGGTCATCCTGACCCAGCAGAAGGGGCTGTTGTTGGGGATGCTGAGGTCTGGACACGTCTCACTGGTTGTGGCTATGTGGTTCTCCAGCAGTTTACATAGAAGATAAAACTCTACCACTGCAGTCCTGTGGAGAAAGCAGAGCCTTGTTAACTTGTTAGGAGTCATGGAGGGAGGGGCCGAGCATCTCTGTGGGAGGTGTGTGTGTGTGCGTGCCTATGCGCGTGTGACCTTGTTAAATCCTGAGTGAATACTCGGTTGTTTTACCATGGTCTCCTTTAGGCATCTCCATTTGAACAGTTCTATATCAGCTGCTGTCCTATTCAGGTCCCTTCCTTTTGTCCTCCAACACACAGACTCCTTCGTTCCCTCCTCTCCCTCTCTAAATCTGTTTGTCCCTAAACAAAAGGTCAGCCTGTGGAGGAGCGTCACTTCCAGCCTCTTTTTAAATGCCGGTTCTTCTTTCTCCCATCAATCTCTTCGCGGTTTCTTTTTATTTTGCCCCTTTTCTCTACGCCTTTCACATTACAAACAGCCTCCCGACCTGAGAGCGTCTGGCCCATGATCATGACCGATTTCTGGCTTCATTAGTCTGTAGAGTGGCGTGAAATTGTGGGAAAAAGACTACACTATATGAGGCTTCATTATGGGCGAGGTCATTTCCATTAACAAGGAATCATTAAGAACAAATATTCATGAACTGCCCTGAGAGAATTCCTCCGCCCCAAAGAATTTAGCAGTTGCATTCTTTTAAAGTCATGAATGAATGACTGGGTGATTAAATGAGACACGCAAGCATTCGTTTCAGTGTCCACTGCAAGCATGTGTTCGATGTTTACATTATCCTCACAATCATTTTTAGATCATTTTTAAAGATCCCTTATGCCTCATCATATCCCGGACATGGGCGTACACATTTAACAGGACTGTCTGGAAAACAAGTCTAATATTCAGACAGATGAATCTTGTCACCCAGCGTTCTCTTGGAAGAATGTGTCCATTTAACTTCGTGAACACACACACAGACTATACACATTTCTAACAGAGAGGTCTCATCCAAAGATAAGTCTGACTCTCTGTTTACTTAAGGAAATGGCGCTGTCCCATGCAGCCCATGCTTGCAGCTGTAGTTCTGGAGGTGATGGATCATACAGCAGCACAAACACGCAGCAGGGCAGAGTAGGGCAGAGGGAGTGAACACAAAGGTTGAGTGTCATCAGAACATGGGCACTGAGGTTATCCCATAAAGGCAAAATGATTTCTACCCAATAAATCACTAGGATAACACAACTTAAAATCAAATATGGCAAATTAATCAGTGTCTGTAGCCCTCTGAAGGTTGTAATCTGCAGTTTGTCCTGTTATAAATCATTTTACTGTGAACAAAGCAGGCATCTTTCCTTTTCTTCTCTCCATCTTTTCGACAAAAAAACACTTTTTGCATGGATTTTTAAGATCAACGAGTCTATATGGAAACAAAAGCGGTTGCTCTTCTTGGTGATGTTGTCCTTTTTCTTCGTCTTCTTCTTGTTCTTCTTCTTTGATCTAGATTAATTTTGCAGTAGTGCTGGATACCCCAACTACCTCGTTAAAGGCACTACACCTAGGCTACTGCAAGCACAGCAAATGAATAATATTATTTTACTGTTCAACTGCAGAAAAACATAACAGGTCATTATTATGAGCTCAGATTACTTATTTTTGTTATCCTTGGCTCAGAACTCAATAATCCCTGAGTTTAAGGCTGACCCTGTAGAGTTGTGCTGCCGGTCAGTTTAAATACCACTAGCATTAATGCACCAAGGCCATGCTATATTTTCATAACATGCTAATGACAGCATGCAGAGAAAATTGGTCTTCATTACATCAGAAAATATTTGGAATCCTTCAAATTAAAAAAGCGGATGGACTTTGTGAGAACATCCGTTTCCAGAGAGGGTCGTAGCCAGAAAAACCAAGCCATCGCTGGATTACGCAGGAATAACTGAAGCTGCATTGAATGAATTATATTCCCCTCACTCAGTGAAAATAACTGCCCTCAACACGAACAAGAGGACCTCAGAATTGTTGTCTTTGCATGTGGATGTTTATGTTCATGAGAATGTCATGCTTCTCTGGCGAACTTCTCTCCGCACTAATGAAGAAAGTAAATTCTCCCAGCTGCATCTTTCCACTTCACTCACTCCCTTTCACCTCTGAACAGTTTTTCAAAGTTAAACACTAAAATATGTAATAGCTCATAGTGGCTTTGGGAAAGTGGTCGTAAATGATTTGGCTTCGGCTTGTTACTGTTAACGCTGATTATTTTAGATATACTGCAGTGCTTGAGGCTCAATTAAATAATTGTGTAAAAATAAAGCCGTTATGAATCCTAATTTCAACGTTTGATGTTTTCATACAACTGTAAGTTACCTTGTGGAAACAGGAATTATGAAAAGTCATTTTTAACAGGTTAAGACATTTTCATCTACTTCACTGAGCTCTGCTGGTCGATTCCCTTATCGCTGTTCTAATCATCTTCAGCTGATATATAACATTTGTCACAAATGGGACAGTCCAAGTGAAACATTCACTGCAACACTACAAACTGCAATATTTTTGTATGGGGCCAGGTGCAGTTCAAAAGATTTATACTGAAATTCCCTCAGAATTATTAAAAAGGTGGAACATTTCAGATGAATGAAAGGGATTAGACAAGTTTTAACCTCGCTAGAAACAACATGCATGCGTCAGTGACTAATTGCATGTCTGTAAGTCGGTCGCAAATGACACATGATACTATACATTTGTGTGTATGAGGGCAAAAGAACTCATGTTTTTAGGAAAAGCTCCAGTTCCACCACTCACAAACCACTAATCAATCCTATATATCATACTGCCAGCACAGCCAGCAGGCGTGCATGTGTGTGTTTGTGCATGCCGAACTTAGTTAAAAAAACAAAGCAAGCTTCCCCTTTTCCCTTTATTCTTTCGTCTTTCAGCCGCACTACAAATGAAAGTTCCAGACATAATTTTGATCCACTTAATTTTATGGCTGAAATGATCAGGAAAAAAATTCCTTTGATAAGAGTTCTGGTTGTGTCCAGCACTTGAAGGGCTCATATCCTGCATTCTGCTTTCTTATTTTTGTTTGTCTTTGCATAACAAAAATAGTCATATTTCTTTTTTACACAGTCTCTCATTATCAGGCTGTTTTTGCTAACGTGCCTTTAAGCCTGATATAAATAAATGGCCTCTGTTCTGATTGGCTGCTCTGTATTGTGCCTCAAAAAGCATCTAGGTAGAACATCATTCCTTACAACATCAAACTGAAAGGGCAGGCTGGACTGCTTTTGGCAGATATGTGTAACTATGTTAGTTCTCATAATAAACAGGCTGCATTGATTTAAATACTACATTGATATAACGCATTAAAATCTTATTTGTAAAAAGGGGCAAAAACATTTTCCCATGTTGTAGTCCCTCTAATTTCTCGTATAACCCAGCAATATCTACGCTAGCCAAATCACTGTGTTTCTTGTGAGATCTTTCTATAATCTGTTGTGAGCTTTGTCGACATCCATCATTGGGACCTAATGGCACTGTCACATAACAAAGAGCTTATATTAGCAGCAATAGGAGCATTCAACCCTTGTTTGAACCCTGGGGACAGTACTGATTTGACAGTGCAGACAGTGATTTGGCCTCAGCTCAAAAGACCAAACATATGGGAGTTGAGTTCTGCCAAGCTGAAAAGTCACAATCATCACTTTTCAAAGAGCATATACTCAAAACTCGTTCATAAGGTCTGCAATCCTGACTTGTAGCCACTGCACTATCTGCAGTGCTGCTGACTGACACTATCACCAGGCCCTGGATCACCACACTGTGCCTAATATGGAAAAGGCATTCAGCAGATAAGCAAAGCTGGAAAAGTATCAGATACCCCCAAAAAGGTGGAGGACGAGGGAAAAGCTTTTCTTTGTGTTCTGAAAACATTAGTGAGGAAACTCTGTAGACTTCTGCCTTGTTTGTTTGAGCCAAGTCCATGTTTAATGATACGTTTTTAATCCCCCTCTTATCTTTAAAGGAGGAATGGTTTCAGATCTCATACCTGTAAGCACCTGGGAGTGATCCTGGTAGATATCTCCTGACACACAGAGAGAGTGTGAGAGAAAATCAGAGAGAAAGGAGTGAAGAGATTCTTTCAAGCCAAAGTGACCAAATCTCTTTGTGTCCCCAAAATGCCGGCTGTCTGACTGACAGGGCGGTGGAATTATGGGTAACTTTATACATCCTGAGAGCAGCTCTGATCGCTGCAACGGAATGGTGACAAAGTGACCCCGCGTCTGAAGTGCTGGAATAATGTCTCCGGTTCTTATTCCGCTGCTCAAAATTGATGTGTGAAAATCTCTCCTGTTTCTCCTGAATGAGCGTGGAGGGATCAGATGGTGAGAAGCTGAGCCAGTTACAGACTTAGTGTCAAAAGAATAAAGCAGAGCTGTTTTACTTTGTTCACTGCTTTTGTCACAGGTGTGAAGGTCCTCAGCGGTGCTGACAGGAGGCCTTAGAAAGCAAGACAGGCATAGAAGACAAGGTTGACCTAGACACACAGGAACATGTACACACACACACACACACACAGACTTGCATACATATAACCAAATATGCTCTTTTCTCTTTCCCTCTCAGTGTTTCTCTTCAGACAACCATCCATCATCTGAGCCGCTCATGTTTAGCTAGGACCGTGGGAGCTTCTGGAGCAGCAGTCACAGGGTGAACGTGTTCCGTGTTGCACGTGTTCCCTGTCCATCACAGAGCAGACACAAAACACGCTCACACACACCTAGGGGCAATTTAGCATCCCCAGTTCACCTGATGGCCAAACCTTAGGACACATGTGAAAGGAAACTGGAGAACCCACTGGGGTGGTGCTGGCCTACAGGGTAGGATACTTGGACCAAGAGCTCATGGTTTCGAATCCACCTACAGCATACCTGAGCAAGACCCTTAACCCCGACTTCTTCCAGGGAGACTGTCCCCTGTAGTTACAGAATGGAAGTTGCTTTGGATAAAAGCGTTTGATAAATGCCGTGAATGTAAATGAAACTCGTGCGGCCAGGGAGAGAACATGCAGACTCTACGGAGTAAGGACCCGCAGCCACTCCAGATGTGAAACAAAGCCAAGACATTATTGATATGAGGAAACAGTACTATTGACTGCACCACCACCGAGCCACTAATCTGCTTCAGATATTAAAATTCATGCACTGCAATGATGGATCAGAACTGCATCAATTCTTTACCAATATCAACTAATCTCATAAAAAAAGAAACTTAGCATTGTTCTTTTCTAAGTAGTAGGAAGATACTGGATATTTTTGGAATAAACCAAGTCATGGTACAACACGTGCACAGCAACATGTTTAGCCCAAACAATATGGAAACTGATCCAGGGACAGATTTTAAGGTGGTAATGAGAAAATTATATATTGACCGATGATAACTGTGTAAAAGCATCTGAGGAAATGAACTTTGATTGGGTAGCAATTCATTTTTTTTGCTCAAATGAACACAATACATTACAAAAAGCAGTGATTTATATTCATCAGTATATTTATTTAACCATTTCCTAACACCTCCTTGTATTAACACAGACCAACATCAAACTGGATGAGCTGATACATTATGCAATGTCTTTTTTTAAGATTTTTAAATTTATTCTAGAGCTATTTTGTGTTTTACAAGCAGAAATGTGTGTATTTTCCAGATAAAACAGGCACAAAACATTCATTATCAACTGCTATTACGTGTCTAAAAAAGTTGAGGGCGGCACCAAATAAAACAAAATTAAAATAAAGGAAAGAGATTCAGAATTCTGAACCTGGCACACACAGAAAGCAAAGCATCTTGTGAGGTCTGTAATAAGTAATGTGGATTGAAAATGATGAATTTAAGGTTTTCATCACAACAGCTTTGTTCTTTCTCAAGGTCAGCTGTGTGGAGCTGTTTGCCTTCTTGGCTCAAGGTATATTGGATGTCTCGGACGAGAAAAGAGGGCAGGGCAGAAAGACAAGGGGAATTCAGTGGCACCGCTGTGTTACACGCTCTTAGCACCCAAGCACTGTAGTGGCAAATACACACACACCCACATGCACATATGCACAAACACACACACACACACACACACACACACACACACACACACACACACACACAACCCATTGATCACACTGTGCCTTACTGGGCAGCTCTGGGATCCCTCTTAAACAAACACAGAGACCCCTTGGCTCCCCCCTGCCTGTGCCAGGTATCATGTTCTGACTCTAAGACTTTCATCAGCCTGGTGACCAAAAATGTTTGAAATTCCGTATTTTAACGTTTTTACTTTTATCTCTATTTTGCCGATTGCCATGGCCAATAATTCTGACCAAAAAAAAGCTGTCCATAAATGTTATTTGCAACTTGGGACAGGTAATTATGTTACCAGTATCGTGCTGTTTTTCCCTGACTGGTCATGCATGTAGGCCAAAAAACACAAAATGTGACAGAAACAGTTTTTTTTTCCTCTGTTGATGCAGCATTTAAAAGTTATCTATCCAGAAAATATGCAGCTAATAAACAGAAAATGACTAGAAATGATTCTCCTAAAGGCCCTATCTCATGGAAAGACCAACTTCTATAAAAACTTCTTGTGCCATGCACATGTACCATTCACTTCTGAGGGTGCATTCTGTCCACAGTTGGAAACCCAATGGCAAAAACAACTCAGACTGCTTACATCTAAAAGACAAAGCAAGGTGTATCAAACCACACCAATGCAACAAGTGTACCTCAATCATTCATCAGTGATGGCAGCCAAAACTCCACTATTTATTCACTCCTGACATCAGGCCCCAGTTCTGTTTATCTGTCTGTCTACCACTCTCTCTTCTTCACTCTCTCTAGCTCTCTCCATACCTCTGTTTGTCCTTCCCTCCCTCCCTCTCTCTCTCTCTCTCTCTCTCCCTTCTCTTTCTATCTCCCTCTGTCTGTACTTTCTGTCACTCTTTCCTTGCTCTCTCAATCACTGCCTTACCTCTCTCATTCTCTCTCTCTCTCTATCACTCTCCCTCTCTGTCTCCTTCTCTCTCTCTCAGTCACTGCTATCTCTCTTTCTTTTTTCTGTCTCTCTCTGTCTCTCTACCTCTTTCTCTCTCTCTCTCTCTCTTCTCACTCCCTCTCTCTCACCCTCCCTTCCTCCCACTGTTTGTGGCTGAAGCTCATGAGTGGACCTTTCTCTTGGACTTACCCCATAAAACAGTGGGGCACATGAGAGAGAGTTTCCATAAAGTCTGTGTGAAACACAGAAAGGCATTATCAGAGCAAATGCTAGGAAAACCCCGTCTTTTAGTCCAGGCTAGCTGCGTGTCCCTCCTCCATTTCTCTCACTTGACACACATTTGAAATCCATAGCCAATGTTCACTCTGACGCTAAGCACAGCCCCAGCTCGGCTGCTGGCACTGAGGTGTGGGGAGGAGCAGAGGCAGACTGTAGGATCTCCCAGCTCTCGCACTCCTCTGACAGACAGGACTGACACGTTCCTCCCTGTAAACATTCCTCTACCTCTGTCTCTGGCTCAGCCTGTCGAAAATCTGCCTTATCGTCTTTCATAACCCCGTTAATCTTTCATTAATTTAATCACTCTTATCAGCTTGCATTTGTCAAATCGTAAGTAGTTCGTTTCTACATCTCTGAGGACATTGGATTAATGATGTGTGT
>JBBPDH010000018.1:9339155-9357818 GCA_037974565.1 Clupeocharax schoutedeni
GAAAACACGCCCCGAGTGTCTCTGTCAGCGTGTCTTCCTCGTTTTGACTGGTTAGTGGCGAGAAAGCAGACACACCCTTCACATTAAAACGGTGATTTACATTTTTTTTTGGTGCCAAATAATTCCTGTGGGTAAATAATTCCTGGGGGGGACAAATAAGTTTGAGTAACGCTGGTCACTGATATTTCAGTGACTTTTCCGGTTCGTGCACGTTTTTTCTCGGTGTCTCCATCAGAGGGGAGTGGGGGGTTAACGCCGTTAACGCCAAGATTACAATGAGATTAATGGCGTTAAAAAAATTAATCTATGCCCACCTCTAATTTAAACCAATCATATAAATATAATATTCAAAAGAAATATAAACATCCATGCCACAACAATTTACCAAAATCTAGCGTAAGAAGTTTTTCAGCTGCTTTTTAAAAATAGTGATAGAAAGAGTGAGTTGCACTATTTAGGTATATTAAAATAAAAACCTGTGTAACATTTATATGTATTCATCTTATTTCCTTTTGCCATGCTAATTAAGATAATGAAAAAATACATTTAGTCTGAAAAACTATACTTTTCACTAACATTTCAATATTAGATTAGGCTGTCCATGTTTGCGAGCTGACCTCTGGTCCATTATGAATGAACCTGCTACATGTTGAGCAAAGTTAAACTTTATAGCAACAATAGATTATCTTTCAGATGCATTGTCTAAATGCAGTTATTAGTTAGATCCATATATCCATATTCTGTGTTAGCATTAGTATAATGTAATTGTTTCTGGTGATTTCCCAATGTTGTTCCTCAGACATTGTGTGCTAGGTTACAGAGATAGAAACAATTCCTGCTGGTTATTTTTAATTTAAACAGAACCTTGGAATGTCTCCTTAACCTGCAGAACCTTGGAATGTCACCTAAACCTGATGAAGCATTTCCTGTCCTGCTGAGGTTATTGTGTCCTGGGGGCTCATCACACTCATGAGTGTCTCTGTGTATGGGTGTGAGGTCAAAGTGAAAGGTGGAAGGTCACAGGAAGCCCTAGAGCGCTTGATTAGGTGGGTTGGCTTGTGTTAAGCCCGGTGCACCTGCGCTGTTGGACCCAGGAGGCAGAGTGCTGTGAGAGGACATACAGAAGAGACCTCGAGGCTTGGCTTCAAACACACTGTTCACACTACTCACATTCACACATGACTGTTCTCCCTCAAACACACCCTACAGAATGATCCCTACAAGAACTTTTCAGGGCTGTATAGAAACAACACGGACAAAAGTTTTCTTTCTAGCTCTCTAAACTTCTATTTTGACTTCTACTTCTGGGCTGAGGCTTGTTGATAAAACTACATCATAAAAGTGCCAATGTATTCCTTTGTAGGAGTACTTCTAAAGAGGCCTTTGAAGGGATTTATGTTGTTCCCAAATTCAGGCCTCTACAAATGGCATGACTCTTGGGCAGGGCCGTCCATAGAACATCTGAATTGTCTGCCCTTTGGCAGTAATGCAGTACTCCTATAAGAGAACCTCTTTGTGGATTGACCCCATGTTGCCATGGCGTCATCAAGGCATCCACCAATTACCTCCCAGGGCAAAATCTGACAGGTTGACATTCTAATTGTTCAATAACTCTTCCGTGCCTAGTTAGAACCAGCTCTCGAACACAAGAGGTCCAGAGTGCTTATACTGTTCCTCAGGCACTCCCAGATAAGGAACTCCTATAAATGGCATTCTTGGAGGCCCGTCGTCAGGCTGTTAGTGAAAGATGGGAGTCTGAGCGTTTGTGATAACTAGGGAGACAAGGTAGCAACAAGATATTTACTCTGATATGAGATCATTCTGGACTGCACACTGCTCTTCTACAAATAAAGGTTCTTGAATTATTCCTGACTCGGTCATAATGGTTCTGGATTCTTTATATCACAGAATCTTTAAAATCACATGGAAGATTTTTCAATTTTTAGGCTTGTCACACTTACCCATGTCAATTACAAAAAGTTCTTGAAGAAATAATCAATTGAAAGCCTTGTGGTTCATCTGTAGACCTGATCCAGAGAACATTCATGAGTATCTTTATTGTTAAGAATGCTGAGTGAGAGCTGAATGAGTTCTAATATTAAATAGGTGCAAGGGCAGTAGGTATAAATTGACTAGTATGGCAAAGCTCTCAAAGGAAAAAATAATCAAAATAAGGGTTGATCTTTTCCATGAAATATGTCGTTATAAGATATCTTTAAATTAAACATGTTAAAGAGTCCTGGGTAGGAGATACTGCTATTTCCCATCGGACTCAGTTGTTGTCTTCAATACATGGTTAGTGCCTGAAGTTTGTTTCTTTGCTTTTGTACTAAAGCTACAAGGCTAAAGTGATTAATAAGTAATGGAATATCCAGTTATTTGATATTGTGAGAACATACCTAAATCAAACACTTGCCTCAGACCTCATTGAGCTGTTAAGTAATGTGCTGGAATTTTATGTGATTTCTGAAAGTTTGCAGTAGTCTGCTGTTGAGACAGAATTCATTTTACAAGTTTACAGGATATCTGTAATATTTAGAATCAATTAACTTGGTAAATCTTTATTGAAACTGAAAGCAACAAGATCAAATATTTGATCTATGCACTGCCGTCACATGAAAAAAGAATAGAAAATAGCTCAAAATGTTTTTTTTATTCACTCTAATGAGCTATCCAGCTGTCTTAATTAAATGCAGTGTGCCATTAGCATCATCATTAGCTTGGAAATTTATAGCCAGCAGTCATCACTGCACCACAAAATCAAGCTTATCTTCTCTCGTTTTAAACAAATGTTCCACAGTTAGATAGGAAAATACTTGTTGGCTTGATTTGTGACACAAAGAATAAGAAAAGGAAAAGCGTCTCATGTTATTGAGCAAGTGCTTCCATATTCAAGACAAAATGTGGAAACACCTTTTTCCACACTATTTTAACCAACATGGCAATTTGCATGAGATTAATATAACCTGGAATTCAGTAATATTGAGTATCAGAGATAATTACATTACTCCACCTTCCCTGTCCAAATAGTGCTCATGACATACTACACACACAGGCAAGGTTTGGATTTGAGTGGCTACCACTCCTGTTTTTAGCTATGGGATGTACTTTTGCCCATTTTAGTGACAGCAATATGTCATATGTCAGAGAATGCTACTTAAAGTCTTGTCTTATCAGTATAAGTCAAGTATTCTTCACTGCACTATTTTTAAGTATATAAAATATAGTATATAAAAAGTTAACGTCAAGTATACTACCTCAGTTTTAGTATAAAATAAGTATACTCGTAGTATACATGAATAAACACATTTTTGCTAAGAGAAGGGTGCCATGATAACTATATGTGAGGAAACTTCTGTGAATTTGCATTAATTGTGTGATAATGCTTTGTTAGCATATGCCACGTGGACAAAATTATTGGGACACACTTGTTTTTCAGTGAAGGGCAATCTTAATGCTTCAGCATGCCAATACATTTGGACAACGGCATGCTTCCAACTTAGTGGACACAGTTTGGGGAAGAACTTTTTCTATTCCGGCATGACTGTGCCCCAGTGTACAAAGCTCAGTCATGGATTGAGATTGCAAGCCAGGCCTTCTTATCTAACATCAGTGCCAGGCCTCAAAAATGCTCTACAGAATGAATGGGCACAAATTCCCACCACAAAATCTTGGGCACAAATTCCCTCCCCAAAACCTTCCAAGGAGAGTGGAAGCTGTTATATATCTCCATATTAAAGTCCCGTTTGCTGTAATGGTCAGGAGTCCCTATACTTTTGTCCACATGGTAAATTTTGCTCTGTTTCAGCCCCATGTTAGACCTAGCACTCCATCTTTTTTTCAGTAGTCTATCACTGTGGGGTTCAGCAGGAGTCAGGCAGGCTCCATGACCTAATGTCTGTGCCTCATTTTGGCTGTGGCAGCATTGCATATTTCACTCAATGTATGGATACATAAAACCCCATTCATCTCCCAGCAGACATCAGGAGGAAATGTATTGTCACTGTCCACCAGCAGAAATGCTTCCAGCTTTATCTTTCTGACAGGAGTCGTCCACGGAGCTAGATGAAATCCCCTCTCCATGAGTGGAGGTCTCATGCTCTTGAGTGGCCATTAACATCCTATAATCAATCATATTCCCAAAATCTGTGCATTTTTCTTCTGATTAGGTTCTTGAGAGCGTGTGGATGTGGAGACGTCTGGAAGTGGTTACAGTGATTAGGAATATGCAAAGGGCCACATGGTGTGATACGGCACACCTGTCCTAAAGGGCTTTTGGTGGATGTTGTGCTAATGGCTGGAGGGTGGGAGTAGAAACAAGTGATTACTACACATTTCCTAAGAGGATGACAATTTAAACTTTAACCATTTTACATTGAACTACTTTAACCAAAGAAATATAAGTTAACCAAAGAAATATAAATTAGTAAAGATGACTAAATGTATTTACTTTTTATAATTTTGCCTATAAGATTGATCTATGTTACTGATCACAGGGCTGACTGGTTCATTCAAAAAGCAGGTACTTTTTTATTAAAAGTACACTGTACACTGAAGAGGCACATTCAACACAAACGCATTATTTTTGTGATCTCATAAAAACAAGAAACCAAAAATGAGCTTTTTCCATTCAAATAGCAGTCTTGACTGAAACCCTCCTTACACATGCAAATAGTTGGCCGAGAACAGAGATCAGCATGGTCATTGTGTAAGCATGACACGCAAAAGACTTAAGGCATCCCCCAATTTTATTAGGGGCAGCTGGTGGCCTAGTGCAGTGGTTCCCAACCTGGGGTCCGGGCTAGAGATCACAGGGGGTGCGCACTATTTTGTCAGTACTGAGGTTTGCAGATATTAAATTCATAAAATCCCAAGGCCTGAGAAATGTAAAAGTGTGTGTGTGTGTATGAGTATAAGAACAAAAACCTATTGCTGTTTATTTTTTGCAAATAAAAGTTTGTAATGAATCACTTTATTGTTTTTGTGCATCTATGCAGCTAGGATTTGGGGGGCCTGGCTTGTCTTAGACACAGGAAAGGGGGGCTTCAAGGAAAAAAGTTTGGGAATCACTGGCCTAGTGATTAGGGTGTTTGTCCTGCGATAAGAACATTGTGGGTTCAAAGACCTCTGAGATACTGTCCCCACACACTTCTCTCTGCTGTGTTCCTGCTGCATCAATTCAGAGGAAGAATTTTGTGCTGTGTTCACATGGGACAGAATGGTCACTTTACACATACAATGAGTGACACGAAACTGGTCCCATTCATTGTACATCAAAACACGGTTGGATGTTTCCAGTTATAAATTATTGTGGCGCATGATCTAACATGGCAGCTTGCGAAGGTGGAGGAGCTCAAGATATCATAGAGAAATCCTTATTAGACAATTTTTCTTTTGGGGAAACTGCAAGGGAAACATGATTTGTCAAATAAAAAATAAACAAAAAATGACCGATTTTTTCTCTTTTTCTAAAATAATAGGGCTTCTCCCAAGAGGTTCCGTTCTGTATATCTGTTTATTTGAATTACAGATCCTTTCTTAGTCAGGATACTGGCACACACATCTGCACATCTGATAGTGTTTCTGACGTCTTCTTTGTAACCATTGTCAATACACAATACAGTATAACTAAAACCAACAGCCCATCAATCAGTACTGAAAAGGACCATCAGAAGAGGAAAACTTTCTCACCTTCCCTTTTTCCACCATGTGGAAGGAGCCCTTCTTATTTTTTAAAAAATTGTGTGTGTGTGTGTATGTGTGTGTGTGTGTGTGTGTGTGTGCGTGCACGCGTGTGCGTGTGTGTGCGTGCATGTGTTTCCTCAATGGCGCATGAATATCCTGTAGTAAATAAAGAGGAAACTCTAACTGTAAACAAAGTCCTTAAATCGAGTACACAAACCACTTTTGATCGGTCACGGTATTCTGATCCCTCTATCTTTCAAAAAAAAAATCCTCCATCATCGCATCAGATCTCATCCTGCTTTCACACAAAACCGTGGCCTGAATATCACACAGCAGTTTGCAAGAATACAAAAGAAGGTGTCTCAGTGCAGAAAAAAAAATCCATCAACATGGACAAATGTTTTTTTGACAGCAATAAGGGAGACTACAACAATACAAACTGATGTGTGTGTATATGTACTCGACTAAATGGACCTAAATGAATATGTTTAATACGAGCGCCATGTTTAGAGCCTTGTCCAGGGAGCAGACGCAGGCCTCCTGGCAGAGAGGGGTTCGGCATTGGCTTTTGAAGTGCTGATGTGGCCAGTCCGGCTCTGGTGGTCTTAAGCAGGGCTGACTGGATGATTAGGCGGATAAACACACCTGCTGAGGCCTCGCTCACTGTTGGAGTCTAGGCATTTCTGGCACAAATGGATATGTGTCCAGTGCCAGCCTGTAACTTCCTGTCTGCAGAGCTGGAATGTGCCTCTCTGATTTTCGTTATACTCAGATATACTTTGATGCACAAATATAAGCAAACAGAATGCTTGTCTTATCTCATTTGATTTTGAATTTCTGAGGTTTACAAAGAACATAGCATTGAGAGACAGTATACAGACACTAATTAATGGCAATATGTAATGCCATTAATCTGGAAAACAAGCATTTAATAGTTAAAAAAAAACATAAACAGTGGAATAAATACAAATAAACAGTACATCAGATTATGTGTGTGAGTTAACTCAGCTATTTAATATTAAATATTTTCATGGACAGCCCAATAATGTTAGTGTTTTTGCTATTTATTTGTTTGTATGTATTATGCTGTTCTATATATATAAAAAACGTAATATTTATAATATCTGTAATTCATGTAAGGTAGCTGCAAAATTAACTGCAAATATTTTCAAAACCAGGCTCTCAACACGTTTTCCTCTGGTCTTTAATGTTTTTTGTTTAATATTGTCTTTAATTTCTTCAACAAATGGTATCACTCCAAGTAAATGCAATGTATATGCTATACTTTTAAATTGGAAGAGCTGAATTTATGAAGGCCATGAAGGCCATGTAGCTGAAACAGTACAATGACTGTAAAGGAAAAAGTTTTTAAGGAGTGTTAGCAATGGATAAAAGGTACAATAAAGAAGTAGTTGCTGCATCAGTGATCATAATAGGCCTCACAATTTTGGGCATGAACACCTAAAGCAGGTTTAAAAGGCAGGTCATTTTGGAGTGCAATATTGGGAAGCAAATATTGTAAACACCCTGCAGGCCTTAGCTAGCAGGTCAGAGGTGACAAAAATATTCAGAAACATGTCAACCATTGTGAGTATCATTTCATTCCAAAAGTTCAATGTCTCACTGATGTCCTCTCAGTGACGTTGTTATGGACGTGCTGGAGATATTGGTCAGGGTTCAATGGGCCATGGGGTCATTTTCAGTCTGTTTCCTGTCTGTTGGCCGCTGTTCTTTTCTCCATTAAGTCACAAATTCACTCAAACACACACAGACAAACACACACAAACACACAGCCACATACTGAGCATTCTCATATTTCTGCCTCTAAGAGCATCCTGGTGGCAAGCATGCTTCATTTCCATGACTTATTGAGGTCATTTTGATCAGGCTAGATCTATCGCCAGACCAAACAGGGACATGTTTGGTCACTTGCACACGCATTTTTGATTGATCTCACTTGGTCTAGTTCTCTGGCTCTTTCTTTGTCTCATTCTGTATCTCTCTATTTCACACATGCACACGCACACACACACTGACATCAGAATCATCAGGAAAACACGTCACGATAATGTGATGAAAAGAAAGGGGTCTCTCGCAGGTTCGTCATAACAACAATGTTTTCATTAGTGACTGCTGACACAATGATAAAATATGGGAAGAGGAAATCAAACGCTGACTCATCGTTCATAACAATAAAACAAGGATCAAAGCTAATATGAGCTACAGGGTGCACAGCAGATTTTGTTATTCTCCCTGATTATGATATAGTAGAGCTCAGACAGAATCCTGTCAACTCTTCTAGCGTCAACTGCATCCAAGTAAAAGTGCAAGGTTTTTGGACTGCCTTTTTTTCTTTACTAGTCCTGGAAACCACAACTTCTTGTAACATCATGCTAACACCACCATAATAGTGCTAGAAACACCGGAGGAAAAACTTCACTTAGTGATTGATGCGTAGAGGCAGGGATACGTAGTGAAAGAGGTGCTCTTAGTTTGCAGTTAGAAATCAGGTTAAAGCTAACTTTAGCTAACCAGTTGGCTCACTTAGTCTGTTCTTTACAATTAGTGCCAAACGTTTATGTTCTATTGCTAACAATACAGTCTATAACAATACAGTCTACAGTCTATAACCAAGATCTATAAAGTAAAGTAAATCGTGTACAGTGACATATGGTGTATCAACCCAGTATATAACAGAAGTCCCCTGAATCCGGATCTGTGGGGGCAGTGGTCCGCACTCTTTAAAAGATTCATTACTCAAACACACATGCCCACTACACTTAGTAAGAACAGATGATATGAATCAGGTGTGTTTGAGCAGAGAAGTCTCCAAACAATGCTGGCCCATGGCCCTCCAGGACCAAGTTTAGACAACCCTGATATATAGTGTCTGAAAAACTGGACAATAAAAACCTTACTCTGTCCTACAAACCAGTGTTAAAGTACCCGTTAACACTGTAACAATCCAAAAGGGAATGAGTTAGCATCTCATTCCAGTCCCATTAACTCTGAAGGCATATTCCTGCGGAAATGGATCAGGCCTCACTACTGCTACTTTTGCAGCGAGGTGAACGGCATTAGTCAACTTAAGTGTTTATACTGGATTTCTCCCATTTAAAGTCACCCAATAGCAATTATTACCTTAAAATGTATTATGGCATAACTCATGTTAATAGTGTGACCTGAATCCAGACATAGATCGAGACTAGGATTAGAACTTACACAGCACAAATGTCTTTTTTAACACAATTTTAATATACTGTAGAATTCACTGATATAACCTTTGGTATAATACTGTATATTTGGATGTATGAGTGACCTTACATGCTGATATGCTGGTTATATTTTCAGAGTCAGGAAAGTGGTCACTGTATTAACTGATATTTTTTTAAAAATTGCATATAATTTATTTAAAAAATAGAATGCCTCCAGATTTGTAGTTTTCCAATATATTCTCACTTAAAAGAATGCCATAAAATGATATTATATAATATCAAATAATAGCAAAGTTAGTTTCCATCTCCAGGCGAGGAGAAACAATACTTTTAGTGAACTGCAAACCTGGATTAAGTCCCAATGGCTGGTTCTCAAATTTCCCCTCAATTAATTGTTATACTTTAGTGTTTTATTCAGAAGACAAATGAAGGTGTGTCACAGCAGGGAAAAGACTGAAGTGTGCAGTGCTGCTAGGATTGGAGAGCTCTTACGCAGGAGCTCCAAGACCCTTGACCATTCCCATTCACACTTCATTAAATGAGTTTTCATGTGATGGCAGAAACTGGCTCATTCCCTGACTGCCCACTGCGGCTTTAATGCCTCCATCTGGACTTCTAAAGGTTTACTACCCGACTCCACTCATTATGATAAAAGACAAAAGCTTTGAGTTTAGGAGCTGATAAAAAGGAAGAAGTCGGAGTTTTTGTGTGTGTGTGTGTGTGTGTGTGTGTGTGTGTGTGTGTGTGTGTGTGTGTGACAGAGAGAGAGAAGTAGAGGGACTGTGTGAGAGAGAAACAGACTGCAGACTGGTTTTGGCATTAAGCCTATAAAAAGGAAAGGCTCTCTGACAGTAAAGCAGCAGGGCTTCCACCAGTAACACAGCAGTGTCCCAATAACTCCCACACACAGTCTGGAACAGCCCCAAACCATCCAAACCAGCTAAAACCAAGCATACAGTCGGCCAGTCCAGCAAACACAGCACAGACTGGTACACACTCAACACATCATAGCACCTCAAAGCAGTGTGTGGGGACGGTACCTTGCTCAAGGACACCTCAGTGGTGCCACTGGCAGCCCTGGGATTCAAACCTATACTCTTCTGATCGCAAGCGCAGGTCTCTACCCTCCAGGCCACCAGCTGCCCCACTAATCACTTAAGTTAGTTCCTGGGGAAGCTGAAGCTCGCTTTGTAGCTGTAGAAATAACATTTTAAAAATTTAGGTAATTAAGAAATTCTAAATTCTACAGTATATGCATTTCATTCTTGGTCCATGTCTTGATTTTAACTGTACAGTGCTGATGTTTTTGTTGTGCTTCTCCAAAACATGTAGTGCCCCAGTGGTAGCCTGCATCAATGATCCACCATGGCTCTTACACAGTGTTTGACAAAAATAAGCATTAGACTAAAATAAGAATTCGTCAAGCAAACACTACTACATTGTTTTTCAAGAAAATCTATAATTCCAGGCATGTTTTCAGCTGCCGTGCTACAGAACTGTTTAGAAGCATGAGAACCCACCCAGTTTGAGAGTACAGTGTCCACAGTCACTATACCTTACCCATTTTCACCCTCAAACTGTAAACTTTTCCTGCTTCTTCATTAAAGTGCAGTAACAAGCTCTCATGCTGGCTTCCCATGATATCCTGCCTTTGTTTGAAACTGCCCAGACACAAAATAACAGAAGTAACATAAAACTAGCAGACGAGCAGAGCAGACTCGAACAAATGACCGAAATTTGTCACATCTGTGTTTATAGGTCTTGCGTCCATGGTGGATAATGGAACTGTGTAGGTGGTAATTCTTTAAGACACTCACGCACCCTTGTAACTGAAGGCACTGTGCATATAAAATGAGCTTATAGATACTGTAAAATGACCAACAAGCGAACAGCAGAAATGACTAAAATCTTTGTTTTCATACCATATACAGCACATAAGGCCATCATTGAAAAACGATTTTAAAAATAGGTTTCTGAATTGAAACATAATGCAGAATCGGTGAACACACATGAAGAAATTGTTGGTGATGGTAGATAGATAAATTGTTGGTCACTAGAAGAAAGCAAACAGATGTGTTGTCTGGAGTGGGGATATGCCTCACAGTAAGCTGTCCCAGTAATTCAGTTAATTTTATGAACTACTGTCTTCACCAGAAATTACATTGTGCATTGTGGTTAGTTCAAAATCCCTCTGGAATTCTGTTTTACAGTTCAGACAAGGAGGGAGAAATGGTCAACTTTCTAAATTGTGCCCAAAAATAGAATACTTTTTAATCCTAAAAATGCATAAATGCAAGCCAAGAACTTTTTAAGGACTTTTATTTTTAACATGTATGTATATATGTATATATGTAACATGTATATATGTTAGCTTTACTACGATTTTTGTCCAAAACATTTGCCTGATTATTCGAGCTCATGCCAATGTAAACTTTAAGATCCTGCAGAGAAGAAAAGGTCTTTTGACGAGGCCGGTGCAGAATAGGATAGCTTCAGAGTAGAATATCTTGGCATAGGTTGCTCATGATTAACTAGAAACAGGTGCTACTTGGCCAAAGTGGAAGCAGTAATTACTATAAATATTATCATTTTAATAGAAACTGAGCTCGATATTAATTTGGCAAAAAATGAGAGTGAAGAGAGGGGCAAAGTCACGATTGGTAATGAGGAGACTGTCAGAGGGGGGACAGCTGCATGCATGAGTGCAAGTACAGTTTGATTGCAGGTTTTAGACAATCCATTGGAGTTCCAGAGTGGTGACAGAATGTCCTTATAAGGAGTAGTAGTTTTGGAAAAACAGAGGTTATTCATTATCCTCTAATCTGGCCAGTCACATCAATGTGTCTGGGACTCATAAGACACATTCAAAGTGACTGCTATTGTGCCCTGATGGTGGAAGCTTCTAAAAAATTGTGGTGAGCACTTAAGTTTGTATATGTTAGAATCAGGCCTAGTGCATTGTTCATCCAGTCTACTATTAAGTGGATAATACATCAAAGACACAATACACTTCTTAGTCTGTAAATCAGATCGAGCATATAGATAATGAATAAAAAAAGGTTGATCCAGCACCTGAACTTAACGTTGGAAGACTTAGTTTACATTGTAAGAAGAAATGGTAAGAATTACTGTTAGAAGGAAACATTTAAGAGAAACTGGAGGTGGTGTGCAGACAGATGGTGGTTCTTATATGGTAGGCATTGCTGCGAGGTTTATAATAAATTAACCATAGGATACAGGGTAAGCTCACATTAAATCTTACAACTCGTCTGAAGCACAGTAAACTACTGTAAACAGCAGGGGAACACAGAAAAGAGGGTCCAGCCATGAATCTGAGACACGCTCACCTTCATCTCCTGTATCATCACCATTTTACCACATCCGCACACAGGGGCAAGTGTGTGCTCGTATGTGCTCTTGTTTTCATTCATTTTAAGGACAGAAATGTTCAGACCTTTGGAAATCCAGTGAAAAACAAGGGTAGCCAAGAATACATTTTGTCTGCAGAACACTACTTTTAGAATTAATAAAAACAAATGCAGTAAAACCAATTCTTGCTTTAAAAATGATTTAATATCTTGCTGATTTTAAAAGTACATGTATGATTTAAGACGTATTATTTACATCATTTACATTCTTATCAACTGCCATGCTTCAAGAGACCACTGCCATCGTATGTGTTTCATTAAAAGATAAAGGTCATCAGTCAGAATAATTTGGCACTTATTTGCAGTGACCCTTTCTTTTAAGTGGACAAATGGACCCACAGCAGGCCAGTAAAATACCCCCTACAGCTTAAAGGAGCCCTGGACCCTCCTACTTGCCCTCACATGCACACATAGACTTTTGGAGTATGGTCAAAGGTGACCCATCTCACCACATAACTCTCTTCCACATTTCAGAAGTCAAGTAATACCCATTCTAAATACTGATTAAAGGTTCACCCATTGGTAACAGATATACATAGCCATGCAATCTCTACTGACAAATGCTGGCATTAGAATAGGTAATGAGGAAGAACTCTGTGACTTTAATCATGGAAATATGAATTCATGAAATTTCTGTCCTAGTGAACTGGAAGTATTATTTATGTGGAATAAAGCAATTCAGTCTGGGCTGACCTTCATATCTTGTGAAAGTCCCCCATCCTCAGTTGAGTTTCAAACTCCAAACACCAACAAAATAATTGTGCACTGTGCGCTTCAGAAAATGGGTTTACATCAGTGGTCCCCAATCCCCGGGCGTAGGACTGGTACCGGGCCGTGGGTCATGTGGTACCGGTCCGCAGGCTGCACAGAAAAAAAAACGTGGATGTTACCCGTGTTATGTTGTTGGCTCGTTGTTATGAAAATGCTGTTAATAAAGCTGCGAGTACACACTGGATTTACGTTTATTATTGTATTTTAAAGATACTCCATTATTATATTTTTTAAATATGATAATTTTTATGCGTATCTTGTATTTGTATAAATACGTATACGTATATTTATCTGCCACTCCTTAAAGGCCGGGCCGTGAAAATAGTTTCTGATATTAAACCGGTCCGTGACAAATAAAGGCTGGGGATCACTGGTTTACATGACTGTGTAGCTGCACCAAGTCTAAGATTACTATGTGCAATTCCAAGGTTTGACTAGATGAGTATACAGCACGCCACCACCACTCCTTTACAGGAGCAGAAATATTGTAAGTCACACTGTTTCAGCGAACTCTAAGTCACTTTGGATAAAAGCGGCTGCCAAATGAACGAAATGTAATGTAAGGTAAAGATGACTCTGGGAGTCTGATGGACAAAATCAACAGTAAAGTTTGGTAGAGGAGGGATAATTGTCTGAGGCTTTTTTTCAGTGTTTGCTCTAAAGTCCTTAGTTCTAGTGAAGGGTAATGCTCCAGTGTAAAAAACATATATAGCAGCAGTTTGGGGAAGGCCCTTTTCGGTTCCAGCATAACTTCAACCTTGTGCACAAAGCAAAGTCCTGCAGGAACTCGAGTGTCCTGCACAGAACCCTGACCTCAACCTAACTGAACACCTTTGGGATGAACAGGAATGTCATTTGTGAGCCAGGCCTTCTTATCCAACATCAGTGTCTGACCTGACAAATGCTTTTTTGACTAATTAGTCACAAATTGCTACAGGCAGACAATGTCCTGATACTGTAGTAAAACAAGTATGTGTGTGTGGACTTTTGAAGTGAGATTCTAATGAAAGCAGCAGACTGGGGCAGGCGGACACACAAATGAACTGTCAGCAGCTGCTTAGCAGATTTATAGAGTGGATTGCAGCTGTGTGTCTTTCTGTCAGGCTGATGACACTTGGCCTGCTGCAGCTTTTACTGTCTGGCTCCTCAGCCTGTGGGGACAAAAGAAGCTCCTATATCTCCTTTAGTCCATAGGGAGTGTGTAGTTTGTCAGAGACTCGTGGGCTACCTCAGCACATGCATACACTCTGCAAATCCACTGCAGAGCAGAGTGGAATGGAGTCAAACACACATAGAGAAGAGAGAGAAAGGGAGAAAAGGAGAGGGAGAGAAACTGGAAGAGAGAGAAAGACAGGGCCATGCTTGGAATACTAATCCACTGACGACAGAAAAAGTAGCTTTCATTGCACAGCGATTGCCTCTGTCGCTGGAGTTATGAAGTTCTACTGGCGTTATACTGTGCAAATGCACATGTGCACACACATTCTACAGAACATCACAGCTCACAAGCTGCAAAAACAGCATTTCCAGAAAATGTCCAGAAAATTATTGGCACACATGAGTCCTTATACATGAGTGAAAAAGGCCCATTTTCACAAGAAACAAGCCACAGGCAAAACGTTATTTTTAATAATTACTGGTACCTTATTAAGAATATTGTACAAGCTGCTATCACCACCAGTGCAGCACTTATTGTCCTGACACAGAAGGAGGAATTTTCCATCATTCCTTAGTGCAGAATCTTTCTAGATATTGCTAAAGTTTTCCCTTGTGCACCCTCTTTTTGAGCTCAATCCACAGGTTTAGATTTAGATCAGGATACCAGGACGACCATGGCAAAAGCTTGATTTTTTTCTTGGCAGAGGCAGTTAGATTTAAAATCGCCCCCACAACATCATAGATCACCCAAAATATTTAATAGATGTTATGGTTTGTTTTTGTAGCCATTTTTATTTCGATACCAAACCCAACTTAAGCATTCAGAGTTTAATGGCTTAATTTTCTGTCCCAGTTAAAGGGACAGATCATCTGGCAAACTCCAAGCACTTTTGGTTGTGGCAAAAGATAAGAAAGCTTTCTTTCTAGCCTACCTTTAATCAATGGTTTATTTGTACGAAGGTGATGTCTTTCAATGGAGGCATATTTAGAGCCATGGTAACCAAAAAATTCCACTCTGTAACTGTGGTCACACACATAAGCAATAATATTAAAACCACCTGAATAATATTGTGTTATTTCTCCTCATACCACCAAAGCAGCTCTGAACCACTGATGAATGAGCACCACACGACTTCTGACGTTGTGGTATCTGGCCCCAAGACATTAGCAGCAGAGCCTTTAAGTCCTTTAAGCTATGAGGTGGGGCCTCTATGGATTGGACTAACTGGCCCAGTACATCGCACAGATGTTGGATTGAACTGTGATCTGGAGAATTTGGAGGCCAAATCAACACCTTGAACTCTTTGTCATGCTCCTCAACCCATTCCTGAATATTTATTGCAGTGCGGCAGGACACCTCATTCTCCTGAAAGAGCCTACTGCCATTAAAGATAAAGAGGTGTACTTGGTCTTCAAAGGCTTCATAGCAGGGCATCCAAAGCCAGCTCTTCCTGGGTAAGTCATGTACACAAACACTCAGTCATTCATATGATGTGGAAAAACGTGATTGATCAAATCATCTCAATTTCTTCCGTTGCCCCATGGTCCAATTTTGATGTCATTGTGCCAGTTGTAGGCATTTTAGCAATCAGCAGGGGTCCGCATGGGCACTCTCACCAGGCTACAGCCACCCAGCCACATACAGTAAACCCCCACTTATTCGCGGTTCAGTAGTCAATGTTTTTCGGAGAAACAAACCAATAATTGTTCCCGGAAACCCCCAGTCGTGGAAACTGCAGATATCCTCCACATTTTTTTTGCTTTTGTGATGTCTGAGTCCATCACGCTCCCTTGTCCTTGTGCTGGCTGTTTATGCTTTGGTGCTGCAGTTAGCAAGGCAATCAGAAACCTGAATGGAATGAACCTCTGCTGCTCAGCTGTCATTGTACTGAAGCAGGATGCTACTCATACAACAAAATTGTAGGGCCTACTTAACAGTGAACAAACAAGTACAGACAGTGAACATAGTGCAGACAGTAAACAGTGCAGACTGTAAACATAATACAGACAATAAAAATCAAACATGAATAGGCATTTCTAGGCATTTTGTTTTACCACATCACATATCCGTGGCCTTTTATTATGCGCAGGTGCTCTTGGAACGGAATCTGTTCGCAGCAAGCTATGATGCACTGTGTGTTCTGAAACCTTTCCATCACCGCCAGCATTAACATTTTTCAGCAATTTGTGCACCAGTTGCTTCCATTTGGGATCTGTGGAACCCACACACGTCGGTGAGACTTTTGCACCCTTGACCCTGTCACCAGTTATGTATGCAGTAATTATATACATGAAGCATACCATGTACATTTTTCAGTATTTCCCCCTTTATATTTTTACATTCATGCACCTAATTATTTTTAAACATAAATTCATTTTTGCTTCCAGTCAAGTGTATGTTTGCTCCATACTCCCACTTTATATTTTGACACACTAGACAAGCTTTCACATAACTATGGCCTCTTTGTACTTTATTAGTGTAAACCTATTTTTGCTCTAGTCATCTGAAGTAATCGTCTTCCATAGAGAATCTACTGAAAGAAGAAAAGGCTGTGCTTATATGAACTTTATTACAGAGGTTTCTTCATGCACCATTTAAAACACTCCTACACACAGACGCCAATAAAGTTGCTGTGTGACCGACCATAGTGGTGACTTTCACTCAGGATGGTGTCAGCATGTCATGACTGCCCTCTTGTGGTGCTGACATGTAATATTTGACATGTTAAAGTCATTATCATTGTCCTGCTTTTGACAATCATGTTACAGCTGTGGGATGTTTATAAATAAAAATTGCAATATGAGGTTCTGCAGTGTATTTGCAATTCATTCATATTTTATTTTACACACTTAGACTTTCTCCACAAAAGACTACAGATTAAAAATAATTCTTGCTACTTTTTACTGTGGCAAAGTATATATTTCACACTTTAGAGAGGCTGTGCCCTAAATAATGAGCATTAAAAAAACAACCTAGGCCCTGTGTACATAATTAGTGCTACTTTATTTGCAGACATTTCCACAAAGTGCTGTTTTAATCAGCAGTTCCAGTAATGATCTGCAGACCAACTGCTAGTTCTGTCCCTCATTCTGGGAACACTAGGTGTAGCTGTTGTACATCGAGTCTTGAGCTTCTTATCTCATGCAACACTTTCAAAATGCACTCATGATATGACAAGCATTTCATTTTTTTTCAGTATCCCCATCATTTCAATTTGACCACATCATTCAGACTAAGCTGATCTATACTATTAACCTAAACGCAGCTGTCAAGCAAATTTGGGCTCGGTTAGAAATATAGAGCTGAGAGGGTACAACAAATACAGCAGCAGAACTCTGTGACCCCAAGAAAGAGGGGAGGGGATAGAAAACAAAGTTAGATAATGAAAAACTATAAGCGTTATGTTCAGTGTGCTCGCTGCACATCCTCGAAATCCCCAAGAAGACAGTGGCTTTAATGAAACTTTTGCAAATAAGCTGTGTGGTAATCACAATTCACTCTGAAATAGTTTAAGAGCTCAGTGAACTGGAATAAAAGGTTTGGGACTGAACGGCTGAATTTGTCATTGCCAGAATAACGAATTAGACAGATGAGCAAACCATTTGCGGCCGAACCAACTTTTTTATCAAGAAATGCCGTTCCACAGTGAATAAAACACTCACAAGGCGAGAAAAAGAATGAAATGGCACATCTCAAAAAGACAAAGGGAGATTAGTGCTTTATACAAATGAATTAACCATTTTTATTTATTGAATGTGTTTTGCACTTATAACAGAGAAACATTTTCCTCTTGCATTGCTGCAGAAGCTCCTCTCCAACACGTCTACTGTGGTTCAGATCCAGTGCTGTGATAGGAAGCAACCCAGCTAGGTTCAGGTTGTGCACTGGTCAATGGGCTGTGTAATGGAGGCAGGCGCTGGGGTGTGGAAGGGGGTTACATCAGTGTCCACAGACCACACACACACATGCGGGTGAGGACTATGGTGTGGTCATTCGTTTCTGGTCTCATTTCAGATAGCTTGTGCTCAACCATTATCTGAAAAGTAAAAGGAGTGATAAAACAATATATCTTTTTGTCACTTGCTTGTCAAAAGTAAATTAACCAAGTGTCCATGAGAGGCATCCGATCGGGAGAGTGGAAAGATCTGCAGTGACTATGTGAGAAAGCTGTAGAAACTCTGCTTGGAGGGATTTCTGTTGGCCCGGCAGTGCTGTGTATCTCAGTGTCAGTGTTTACTTTACATGCTGAGTAATTGTTAAAGGATTCCAGATACAGGCAAATGACCTTGAAGAGCCCATGTCATGAAAGACAGAGTGTTTCTTGCTTATATTTAAGAGAACATTGCACTTGGAAGTGGTTCCTGCCTAAGCAAAAGTTTCAGCCTCTAGATCTTTCAGGAAACAT
>JBBPDH010000018.1:9401390-9419746 GCA_037974565.1 Clupeocharax schoutedeni
CGTGCCATAACAGAAAAAGCCCCAAAACCCCAAAACAAAAGCAGTGGCTAAGGTGCCACTGACCGGAATCCTAACAAAATAAAACTCTAGCATGGACGTCTGCCTCAGTGCCTGCTTTATGCGTGAAGATAAGGGGAAATGTGACAGCTGTGAGCATCCCAACAAATTCATGGGATGCTCACAGCTCATTCATGGGCAAAAATGACACAGACATATCAAACATTTATTAGTTTTTAGTTTTCAATTTTAAATCATTTATTAGTTCCCTGCGAAGTCATGGTTCTGTGTTCGTCTCAGTCATTCATGGCTTTTTCCTAACTAACTAATATTTTTTTGCAGAAACCCCTGCAAAAACGCAGAAACTGCAATTTTTTGTACTTTTTCATGCCAATATATAATTTCTCATGCATTTCAGTACTAAATTCTTAAGAAAAATATAATTTTGTAACACAAACATTTACATACATTCAGGTACAATTCCATATAAAATATAACTGTATATATTATTAGTACTGTAAAGAGAACACAAAGTTACTGTAACAGTTTACCTTTGCATTTTTAAAGGGGGACATGTGAAGTTGAAAACGAAATGAAAGTGTTTTGGGCAATTAAAATGTTTAGGGTTTAGACTATAAATGGTCTTTTTTACCACATCACAAATTCACATTTTTCATCATTCTTTTGGAACGTACCCCCCACAGGTTTACTGTATTTGGTTAATACAGGTTAACTAATTGTTTAACATGTTAATCCTACATTCAGGAACAGGGCATAGATGAAAACCTTATCCAACATATTTTTAAAAATGTCCAGACTTTCCATTTTTTTATGAAATTTTTTCCAGTTACACTTCACCACAGGCCAGTATTTATGGATGCATGACGTACGTAAACCTGAATAAATTATATAAAGGCTTATTCCAGCAAACATCAGTTGCCAAAACATTTCAGATGTAAAATGACATCACAGTTGACTAAAGCAGCCTTTATGACAGCTGACTCCTATAGGTATAGACAATTCTACATGAAAGGTTTACACAGGTGTCATAACTGTACGAATGAAGTGTTGTAAAGAGCACTGGCTTTACTTAGGGTACTTCAGGTTTTGATTGTAACATTAGTATATACATTTTTGGCCAAGCAGGTAAGAATCCATAAAGAGTGTCATACCGGAAATGAACCAGACGAATTTGGTGACAAATTAAATTCTTTGTAAAATATCCTTACAATAAATTTGAATCTCATCACAGTTACATGCATTATTGATCCAATATTGACCTTACATTTCACACACACGTAAGATGTGTTAGAAAACATCAGTGTTTTATTATATTGCATTTCAATGTTAAATCAGAACAGTCTATGTAGGTCATTGTCAGATATTGCAAAAAAATTAAATATCACATTTTACCCTTAACATTGACCAGAATCAACTATAGATTTGTAAGAATATGGCAGATCATTACTCTCAGATCCTTGTTTCTACAAAATGAAAACCTTCTTAACCTATAATTTCTGCTATTGTAAAACATCCATTCATCATGAAGTTGTAACTCAGTGTAAAGCTCACCTGGAGTTTTCACATAATGTTACAAAGTAAAAAAAAAACATGACAATGTGAAAAGCCACTGTTGTGTCTTTCTTGCAGCATGGCCTATCCAAGAGCAGGTTACCAAAACACAACACTGAAAAGTGAAAGGCACTGCGAAGCAGGCTACTTTTTTGCTTGCTGTGGCATTGTGCTTGTGTGAGGTCAGAAGCGTGCTGTGAGAGCTCCTGGGGAGGACTTTTACTGCCACAATCTGGCGCCCATGCTTGTGTTACCAGGACTAATTACTGTCCAAGCCTGAAGCCATACACTCTATCTACACAAACAGCTGACATATGATGTGTCACCTTCCCCTGACCTATACTGAGAAACAGAACATGGTGTGCAACAGGTTTGTGTCTTTGTGTAATACATCAAACACACTGATGTTAAGAGCATTAATTTTTTTCCTAAAAAGGGACAAAAATGAAACATATTCTTACTAGTGATACTTTGATAGACTCATGGTTTTACAGAGGTAAGCTGCATTTAGCTTTGGGTAAAATATATTGAATGTAAAGGTGTAAGAACCCATATCTGGAAAAAGCACATGAAAATAAATGAAAAATGTATGTTTACTTTGCATAATCGTGTCATTACTTGTTTGTATTTTTAACTGTGGAAAACAGAAGCAATATGTAAAAAAAAATAATAATTTTATAAACATTTCTCCACACAAAGAGGCTGTAGCATATTAGCTGTCACAGAAAGAAAGGAAACCCAAACCAGCAGAAGCTCCTGAATACAAGTGGAAATAGCGTATTACCTAAAAGTAAGGATTAAAGTTGTTTAATAAGTGACTAGTAACTGAGTCAGCTGGTATAAAGATTATGGGCTAAACGGCTGTAGGCACAGCAAGGTCACCTCAGTTGCCAAATCCAGAGTCATCTTTGGACTGAATGTTTTTTAGAAGGCTACACTAAAATCTAAAGCGAAATTATTACTGCATATAACATTGCAGCATTAAACAATGTTTGAGCGTTTTATACTTGAACTATCTATATATGTTCCTACATAGAAGAGAAATGCTTGGTCAGTTACAAATTTTTGATATTGCACACATAATGTAGTGAAAATTTGCTAATAACTGATTTCCTATGAAGCCCGTTAGTATCATCTCTTTTCAATAAAAGTAATATGTGGCCACAACTTAAGGTAATGGAATAGTTAGGCTGCAGCCACAACCTAGTAAGGCAAGGGAGGGATGTAATCTCATTAACTTTTCATACTTAACTTAGTCATGGGGGTTGAGGTAGCTCAGTGGGTCGGATACTTGCCTGGGGACCAAGAGGTCACAGGTTCCAATCCTACCTTCAGGACCACCACTGGGTCCCTGAGCAAGACACTAATCCCAAGTTGCTCCAGGGAGAGACTGCCCCCTGTAGTTTGGGAATGGAAGTCGCTTTGGATAAAAGCGTCTGATAAATGCCGTAGATGTAAAATGTAAATGTAACTTACCAGTCACCTTTTATGTCTTACTAGGTTGTGATCATGCATTAGGATGACTGTTCTAAGAGATTTTGTGTGTGTGTGTGTGTGTGTGTGTGTGTGTGTGTGTGTGTGTGTGTGTGTGTGTGTGTGCATCCACTGAACAATAATCAATCAGTGGGGCATGGTTGCCATTGCACTGATGATAAATGAGGCATTGATAATTGTATTAATACTCACATTCACATTCAGTCGCTCAGTTAAACATTTGGGCTATGCTTGTCTACAGAGGGAACAACAGATGGACTCACCCTATGAGGGGGAAGTGTTAAAGTCTTTCTCTCTCTCTTCCTCACCCTCCTTCCTTGACCCCCCACCCAACATCCCACACACATATACAACACACACACATCTAAAAAGGGTGCAAATAGACCTTGTGAACAAATGCCAAAATATTCTTGTTTATTTCTTCCCCTGTCTACATCTGGTGCCCTTTTCTTCTTCATCTCTCTCTCTCTTTCTCTCTTTCTCTCTCTCTCTCTCTCTCTGTATAATGGTCTCTCTGCCTTCCTTTTTTCTCATTCCCCTGTCTCCCTTTGTTCATAGACACCCTTTCCACGTTCCTCTCTGTTCCTTTTCCATGCCTCCCCTCTCCTCTCTAGCCATCCTTTCCTCCTCTTTTCCTGACAGCTCTAGTTGGATCCTATGGAGAGGCACCAGCACAAAAAGCCCTCTCCACTGTGAGAGAGGCTTCTGACCAAACAAAGCACTTCTGTCCAGCATACATGCATGCAAACACACAAAGCCACCATTCTTCCAAGGCCCAGCGTGCATGGTGGAGTATAGCTTAAGAGCCATCCGTCAAAGCTCCAGACCAGCAGCGGGGCTCTGAGAAACTGGATCAGGAACCATCTCCAATTGACAAGCGGATCATTACACTCCCTCGCAGTCAGACCGGGAGGAAAGGAGTTTCCGTTCTGCATGTGGTACTCTCAAATACTCTGGAAACAACAACATCCAGTATGTACTACGTACTATGTACTATGTACTATGTACTATTTACACCACGACCTGTAAGAATACTTAAGACAAATAAATACTGACAAGTATGAAAATTCTAGTGGTTTTCATTTCATCCTTACAGTCCAAGTTAGAAGACAAGCTTGACAACAAATTTCTACGTATGGACAAAATTCAAGTTTCTGCTACTGATGTTTTTCACCATGCAGGTATCTAAACGCTACATAAGCAAATCTGTTCTACAGCTATACACAACTTGAGACAAGTCTGTAATGATTTAAACATGCCATTTATATGATGCTAACTTGTAGCTATAAGTTTTCATCACTTGTTGGCCCCATTAACCACATGCCATGATTTACCGGGCCCCAGATACGTGGCTACGTTTGAGAAAAGAAAGAATTGTGTAAACAATTCACAGCATTATAAATTGGACTCAGAGGAGGCTTTTGAGTTTAAAGACCCAACCCTCATGCTAATTGCTGTGCCTGAAGATCTCCGGTCATTACAAAACCATTTTTGCACATTTTGTATTATGCAGCCCTGTTTACCCACAAGCTTTGATGATAAATCCCAAAACGAAGGCACGCAAATTAGCTCGTAAAACCGTGCCATATTCTATTCTAGAAACCTCTGCAATGACTCACGCTGGAAGTGCTTCGGATCCCTCTGCAGACATTTAAACCAGTGACAAAAAGATTAAACAATTCGCATTAGTAAGCTCCTCATAACCGCCTTACATCTGGAAGTCACTGTTCATTCACAACAGCATACATCCCTATGCAATAAAGCGAGCACCTTTGGAAGTCTCATGTGGAGCCCTAAATGGCCTGCTGGATTATCTGTCATGTCTGGAGGGCAGAGGAGCGTAGGGGGAGAAAGCGAGATCCAGCATACCCCTCGAGGGGTCCTTGCTGAAATAATTCCTCTCTGGTCTCATTGTTTTAGAAGCAGGCTCAGTGCAGGTTTAATAAATGCTGCCTGCTGCCTCTTGTCGCACTGTACATTACTCATGTAAAGCAGACACCACCGCCGGGTCACTGGCACACTCTTACCAACGCCCCCCAGTCCAGTTTTGACCCTGGGGGCCCTACTTTCTCTGTGTTTATGTAGACACTGAAGTAGAAAAGGGCAATGTGACGTGTTAGAATTACCATTAGAAAAGTATGCCATGAGATGCATGCATCTGAGGCATACACAATATACCAATTATAGAGAGCCGGAAAACAACAATGCGTATAATTATATCATATACTGTAACAAATAGATGACTGGATGTCAGCCAATTATTTAATCATCATATTCATTTATTGTTATCCATTTCCCTCCAATTCATTCTTCTTAATTTAATTTTAAGGTGGATTTGTCATTTTTAGCAGGTGCTTCAAACTAAAAACTAAAATGTTGTGACATGTACCATCACATATAGCTCATTGTATTTTTTTATATAATTTAAAAATGTCACCAATATGAGATTTCAGAAGGCAATGATATTATCATGAAATGTATCCTGAAAAGTATCATGATGTTTTGTAACATCGCTCAGACTTACAGCAAATTTGCTTAGCAAAATCTGAATTTCTCGATGAACCTTTTTTGCATGGATGCGTCTCGTCTCACCAGTGTGTCAGTGGTAACTGCCTGTGCTGCATATACGAGTCACTGAGGTAAAGAGGCAAGAGGGAGGGGACCTGCACATGGATACAAGGTCTAAAACTCCTCTCTGTGTGAATGTGAGAGATTTTTATCCTCCTACATGCTTTTGATGTATGCAGTGTATATGATTTGTTGGCATCGGCAGTGAGCACTAGTGCATCGGCAACACGCCATGCATCTGAAATAGCTGATGTAACACACACACACACACACACACACACACAGTACTTTCCTTTTACATAGTAAAGAAATTAGAAGTCACATTTTTCAAATTGCCCTCCTCACCTTGGCAGCTTCGCAGGGCACTAAATCATTACTAGGGAACCAATTATTACATTATTTTTTGTCCCTCAAATGAACATTTTGCATTTTTCACGTAGCTGAGCACAGACAAAAGTGTGAGGGGGGGCCGTGCTCCTGTTCAGCCATGCATGTGTTTTTCTCTCGTCCAATCGCAGCCCATTCAAGAGGAACCACAGGCTTGCATTTGCAAAACTTGCATCTTAATGACATTCTCCGAACGGCAGCTAAGTGTGTGATTTTTCTCTCATGGTCAAAGACCATCCGTGCCTGGGCAGGAGAGAACGATGAGGGAATGTAGCTAGGAAGGAGGGCAGGAGGATTTAAACAACCCATAGATCCCAGTCCTAGCCTGAAAATTCATTCACAAAGCCCCAGCCCGAATGGGCAGATGACTTCTTCTCTCTCTCTGTGCGAGTCACACTGAGACTGTGTGGGAGTTTAACAGTGATGTCATCTGATTGGATTCATTAGAGCTAAACTTAGGTCCTATATCTGATACCCTTTATGTGCTGGTGTATTTATCCCATATCTGCATGTGGTCCATTTATTTGACCTCAGTGTCCACTAAACTAAATGTGTTTAGAAAAATGAATGACTGAAAAAGATCAGAATCTTAGCTTTACACTGGATTGTTGGTCTCTGCATTGATGGTGACTCCAGCTTTCTTTTTCTGTATGGGAAAACTTGCATCATAATGCAGATACATATTTAATATTTAATGTGCACGCACACGCACGCACGGATGAACACACACACAGCAGTTGCTGATTATGTATACAGTACAAAGACTTCTTTGCAACCAAATAGGTAAAATGTTTAAATATGTCTTGCCACCCCATCAACTCACACCAACCCACTGACACACACAATCATGCCCCTTCACTCCTTCCTCTACTGACTTTCTCAAAACTCTGTTTAACCTAAAAGATGAATGTGTTAGCTATCAGTGTAAACATGTAATTGATTTTATTTGACTTACTGGAATGAAACAAAACATTTTACATCAAACAATTTTACATCAATCAGACTTCAAAACCAGTTCACATGCATACCTGGCCTGGTCCCCAGTTTACAGTGCATTGGGTATTTTACTGTTTAGTGATATATTTTTTTTACAATGCAGCGCTTTTACAATACAGTGTTTATTAAAGTGAATAGCTTTTTACAGTGCACTGTTTTTTACAGTGTGAACATGTTACATTTTGAACAGTGTAGTGCTTTTACAGTGCAGTGCCTTTTACAATGCAGTGTTTTTCATAGTGTAGTGCATTTTACAATAAAGTGCTTTTTACTAAGCAGTGCATTTATGCTTTTGACAGTGCAGTGGATTTTAAAGTGCACTGTTTTTTTTAGTGTAGTCTTTTTATAGTGCGTTTTACTGTGCAGTGCTGTAGATGTGTTTCCACGCGAGAACATTCACTCGTTTGTGTTTGAACCTGTTACAGGTGAGTTCAGGCAAGTTTACTCAGCTGAGGAAAAAACCCTTCCTCACAAGATCAGGTTTTGTTGCTAGGAGACACAAGCATCGCAAGGAGCGGCTCCTTCCACAAAGCCTCAGAGGTTTCTCTTTTTCTCTCTCTCACTCTCTCTCTCTCTCTCTCTCTCTCTTTCTCTCTCTCATCCTATCCACCGCGCGGATCTGCTGCACTCCCTGACTTTCTCGCGGCTAAAAGACAGGGGAACCTGCTCGGATTTATCTCGGCCACTTTAAGGGAGGTTTGCAGATGTTCTCTAGTCCAGGGACGGAAGGACGGAGCGGGGGGACAGAACACGGAGCTCCACAATAAACAAACTATCAGGTAGATTCATAAATCACTGAGTGCCGGAGGAGCGTCTTTACTGCACTGACCGGCGCTGTTCCATTTCTCACATCTAATCTGGTTACTCTGTTTTTAATCATCACATGGAGAGAGTTACGGCTCGAGTGGTGCCGCACTTTGCTGAAGTGGGCTAAGCCGAGCCGAGGGGACACTGTGGGGCTGACAGAGCAAACTTTAACCACCCTGCCTCTATTTAAAAACACAGCTTTAGATGAAACAGGGCAGCAGAGCCAATGTCCGAGTCAGGGGCTGAATGTCAGGCGTGTCTCTGTAAGTGTACATTTAAGTAGCTTGCAGTGTTTGTACTTGTCCATCCTCTGGATTGTCTAATCAACGTACGTGTGTGTGCGTGTGTGTGCGTGTGTGTGTGTGTGTGTGTGTGTGTGTGAAGTAACTCAGTGCGGTGCGTGTACTCACATCCTCTGGACGGTATAATCAACCGAGGTGCTCAGACAAATCTGAGGTCAGCTGTCAAACTTTACAGCAGTTTAGTCAAATGTAACAGAACACCGGTGACCAGTTAGTCTCTTTTTGTGTACTTATTGCAATATTTAATGTGCTCGTTTACATATATCAGAGTGACATTAGGAAACATCAGAAAACAAGTGCTTTACTTTTGTTGCCAGAGATGCATGAGGTGCAGAGCTGAGATACAGAGTGGGGAGGGGGGGGTAAGAGGGAGCGAGGGGAGAGAGAAAGAGAAAAAGAGAGAGGAAAAGATGGAGAGAGAGGTGTAAACAGAGAGAGATATAGAAGGGGAGAGGTAGAAACAGAGTGTTTGTGTGTGTGTGAGAGAGAGAGAGAGAGATGGGGGGGGGTAGAAACAGAATGAGAGAGAAATAGGGAGGGAAGAAAAAACATAGAACCGTTATGCTAAACAGCGCGCGCGCTATAGAATCTTTCCTCGTGCCGCGTTCTTTCGCCCACCGTTACTCCGTTAAGCGCCGCCCTCCTGCGCTGTGATTGGAGAATAGTTCACACCTATCTGACGGACACCTGGTGAGTAGGATTTATCAGCCAATCACAGCGCAGTAGGTGGAGACATCTGGCCAATCGTACAAAAGGTAGGGCGGACCTGCCGGAATACGAGTGGGAGAAAGTAAAAGCGCACCTGTTTAGAGGTCCGTTTTTCTCTAGCTGTGAGGGGTGTGTGTGTGTGTGTGTGTGTGTGTGTGTGTGTGTGTGTGTGTGTGTGTGTGTGTGTGTGTGTGTGAGAGAGAGAGAGAGAACGAGTGAAAGAGAGCAAGAGTGAGGCGAAACGTGGCTGTGTTTTTTTGTAAGATGTTAGAGGAAGACGCAGATGGTACATAATTTATGACGCCCAGTGCCTGTGCTGAATGTTAATGTGGCTGGCGGTTTCAGCGTTGTGGTTGGTTGAAGTATGAGGTATGATCAAGTACCAAACACGGAGAGCACGTGACTGGTGTCCGGTCGGCCACATGAATGATCTGACCTGGATGGTGCACACACCTTTATGAGGAGATAAGCAATAAGAAAAGCAAAGGCCTCAATACTGGTTAAGTTGGTCTGGTTAACTCCCATCTCCATTGGCTTGCTGAAGATATGTTTTTAAATGTGATTTGATGTATACGGTGTGCGGTGTGAATTGCAAGGAAAATGGTATCTGTGTGAAGGTAAGAAGGCATGTATGTGCCTGCACTTAGAAATCAGTTGGTGGAGTTGTTGGCCTTGAACAAGCTCCCTGTTCAGATTTCTGCGCACGCGCATTTGCCTTCATTTTATCATGCAGTAGGCCTACTGACAACCATAAAAACATGTAGTTATATATACACACACACACACACACACACACAATGTATATATATATTTATACACACATCTGCATACAGATTCCAGGCATTTTCCTCAAATGCTGTATATAAAGCAACTATACATGCAACCTTTGAAAGCTGAAATCTATATGCATTAGTTAAGTTTCTTTATAAGCAATTGTGGCTGAATAAGAGTGCATACACCTATGTACTCCTATGTGTATTTTATGTTTGATTTTTATGTCAGCCTTGTTTGACTTTGGCCTTGGGTTGAACTGTTTGGCTCTCAGTGCTGCACTCAGTAGAAAAGATGCAGTAGAAAGCAGCACTGTAATAATTAGCCATTCAAGAGCATGGCCTGCATAGCGCATGTAAATAAGTCCTGCGTATCCCCCCTTATTCTAAAGTGCTGTGCGTCAGGACTTTACAGGCTCAAGGAGTGCTGGCCTCTCCTGATCCTGAACTGTAGGTTGCCCACTGTTGAGATGTATAGAGGGAATAGTTAGGAGGAAAAACAGCACAATAACAAAAATGACAGGAAAGGAGCTTATAAACAAACTCCTATTATTATTATTATTATTATTATGCAACAGACGAATGGTACAAGTGCAGAGAGATGGCAGACATGATCCAAATATAAAACGATTTCACACCACGTAAATCCTGCTAGTTAGATCTTCTTCATCCTTATATGTTTGCAGCTTTGAGAACTCGAGAGATTTTCTTCCACCCACGCATTTGTTCTCTGTTGAGGGAGCCCACCTTTTGTCAGACTTTATGTTTCCCTTAGATGAAGCCCATGGGTATGGAGCTGTATTATCAATTCTGCTTTAGTCACGTACTCAGAGTGCCCCATCAGCTTGCAGATGCCTCGTCTCCTTTTCGTTAATATTGAGAGGAAATGGCGCCATATAGCCTACCGAAAGCACATGCATATGTATTGTACAATATGTCACATACCAAAAGCCAAGGTGGCCACTGACTGCAAGGCTCAAACAGCATACCTGCACATTAAGTCTCAAGTATATAACGTCCTCTTGCATTGGGAGCATTGAGGTGTCATTACTATGAGGAGTGTCCCACTGAAAATGATTCCGCAAATGAGGCAGCCCTTTTAAAATTCCAGCCAAAGAGGCGATAGCACTGCAATAAGTCTTGCGTCAAAATCGGCAAAGAGCTGTGGTGCTATACGCGTCTATCTGCGGGTATGCACAAACAGAAGTGTGAAGAGATTTCAGCAGGCTGTCAGTCCCATTCGCTGCCAAGCAAATCCGTTTCTAAGAAAAAAAGAAGAAGAAGAACAGCTTTGTAGTTGTGGAGTGTTTTTTTGGCTGTGTTTTGGGGGAAGGGGACTGGGTGTTGCAGCTCCACATTCTTTTCTCTGCATCACTCACATGTAGGCTGGCTTTGAAGGCTAAGCTTTTTACACACCAAATACATGTTGTGTTGTTTTTTTTTTTCTCCTCCCAATGCGACTCATCCAAAATTCAAAATTCACTTGAAAAACCCTGTTGAGCCTCGTTGCTGTAATAATTGCGGGTGATGGCACGAGAGGGGTTTAGACATTGTATCTTGATGAAAGAGTTTGCTTTCGGCGCCACACTGAAGCGATGAATGAGAATATATTTAAAGCACCAAAGGTTTTGACAGGGAGGAACACGCAGATCCTCTAAAACACCAGGATGATTATCCTCTCAGAAACACTTATGCCTAATGATGGTGATTATTGGTGGTAACCAGTGTATGCTAAGCAAGATTACATTTCCATTGCAGTGGCCAGGGGTCTAGTGGAAAGGACCATGTTGTCGATCTGCTTGCATGATGCAGTGACATGTTGTAGTTTGTTAAATAGATGAAGTGTTTGTGTTTGGATGTGTTCATGTGTTAAAATTGTGTGTTTAAGCCCAGCTCCCTGACAAGGCCTCTCTCAGGGAGCACTGAAGCATTTTTATACACACTCAACCGTATCGGTGTGTATCGTGCGCTTTCTCTCTCTCTCACTCACTTGCTCCCTCTTTCTCTCTTTAGATAAAACATGAGCAATAAATGCACTTGTCACTTGCAGACACTTTTAGTGTCTTGCACGTCCAGTGCAAATCCTCCAAAAAAGGAATTACTAACACATTCTGATGTCTGAACGCATCCCAAATACACACATACAACAGGAACAGTTTAGACGTTTTTCCACATCAGATATAGTCAAGAAAGCAGCGTCAGGAGAGGCAAACTAGTTCTAGCATTGGCTAGAACTAGAAAGTCCACTACAACCTAACATGGTATGAAATTACTCCTCTCCGCTCCCACATGTCTCAGGCCTTTTAATAAAAGTCTGTGTTCCATTACTTTGATAGCATTTTTAACGTTGCACAACTGGTTCTTTATAACTGCGTAAACTCCAAAAAATTCAAATACTGTCATGATATTAGAAGGAAAAAATCTTAAGAAACATTATGTTTTGGCCCACCCAAAAGGGTAATCTTTCATAATAGCTATTGTAAGGTCACTAATGCAAGCTTTTTTGCATTTCAAATCATGCTTTCACATGTCAAAACTACATTTAGATTTGAATTAAATTACATTTAGCAAATACATGATGCAAAAGCTTCAACTGCAAACAGACCTAAAAAACTCAACACGTAAAACTTTTGTCCAGGCCAGATTTGACATTTCATGGTTTTGCCAATGTGTTAAATAAGACATACAGGGGGCATTGAGTTTCGAGGGTCTCGACATGCGGCGCTTCAAGTTTACGTCACTCATGTGGGCAAACTAATTTAGTGGCGTGCAGCAGAAGATATGCAGAATGTGCAGCATCCGTGGTAACACAGCGGATGAGCGAAGGAGGACGCTTATCTAAGTACAAGTGTTCTGTTTGTGTTGCTTTGTTCTGCCTTTTGTTTTTGCCTTTTTCTGCTACTACAGTGTTCAAGTAAAGTATATTTATGGTCTTTCCTTTTTTCAGTGACTTTTTCAGTGTGTTTTTATATTCTAGATTTTACTGTGTTAGGAAAGGTTATTGACAAAATTCAGGTCACATCACTGTGACCTCCTGTATTATGTATGTTATGAAAATACAGTATTATTAAATTAGATTAATTTTGTGTGCAAATGAAAGATCAAATCATTCAGATAGATCACATGTCTGTTAGCATTGCATTTTAAACTGGATGTTATGCAACTATTTCTCGTTAAATCTGAACATTCTGTAACACTTTGGGATGTCACACTGGCACTATAGCAGCACAGCAAGAAGGACATAAGCGGTTCTAAACGGGGGCCAGTCTGGTCCAGGGTCCCTGTAGAATTGCACCCGGCCCCTGTTATGGTCCCTGCACTGAACAGCCAATGATTTAAATATAAATTTCTTATTGCGACATGCGCTCGTTTGAGGAACGTAACTAATGCTACGTGTGTTCTTGATTTCTGCAACCTGGAGACCAGCAGCACGACCAGCAGTGAGATGATGACAGTGTGATTTAAAAAGATAGTGTGATTTCATGCTGTGAAAAAGAACTGTAATGAAAATAAATGAAAAGCTAAATATAAAACAAAATATATAAAAGAAAATATTGACCTGGTTTGCCGTTATATGTGCCCCCCTAAAAACACACTGGCCCCACCTTGGCCCCCCTGGTAATTTTGGTCTAAAACCGCCGCTTAAGAAGGACCTGAATAAGCACATCTATGTGTGTTTCTGCTGGGTTACCCGGTTCCCTCCCACAGTCCAAAGACAAGCTTGTCCCAAAAACGCGCAAGTCAGGAGAACCAGTGGTGCTAAATTGCACCCTAGACATGAATATGTGTGTGTCTGCCCTGTAACGGACAGACCACTTGTCCTGCCTATGACCCAAAGGACAGGCTCCAGCACCCCCTGCGACCCTGGTCAGTATATGTGACTTGAATAATGAATGAATGGAAAGCTGGTTCTGCCTGGGAACTATCGCACTGAAAGCATTGTGGATGCAGCTACATAATTTCCGTAATAGTCTAAGCAGTCAAAAGCAACTCAAAAATGACTTCTGTCTTAGTGGTCTATCGCTGTACTGTTCTGTGGTGAGCAAGGCCAAACTTGTCAAAACTAGTGTGCTATAAAGGCACATTAGGCAAAGAAATTGATTCTGTATCATTTATGATCAAAATCAACCCTTTTAGAAAATAATAAAAGACTCAGAATTGATAAATAGCTTCTCAGATAGAATGCATTCATTGTTCAGAAAGATCTGACACTGTAATTGACAGATCAAATCCATCCTCGCCGTTCCACTCCTGACGACCAGCTGCTGAAGCTGCTCAGATGTGTGGCAGATATCTAAGCCTGTGTTTTGATCTCAGGGCTTGGAAAAGCTTCTCTAATCTGATTTCCTCTCCCACATTCCCTTGCGGAGGAGGCATTTAGGAGTCCTGTGAGAAGCCAGCCGGCATTCCAGCACACTGCAAGGCTCATAAAGCCTCCAGGCCCAGTCCAGAATGAGGAGAAGAACAAGAAGAAAAAGAAGGAGAAGGTGCTGGAGAGCCTAATATGCATCCCCGGCGATACTATCTATCTTCACGGTGCTACGCTACACAAAACCCGCTGTGCTGCAGGCCTCTGGTGGCTGCATGTTAACAGCAGCTAGCCTTGTTATCTCTCTCCCGTTTCGGTCTGCCAGCCACAAACTCCACAAGGTCTAATCGAACAGCTACAATAGCTCTTGCAGTGCCCGCGTGCGGCGTGTATGTGTGTGTAGGCCCACATTTCAACCTGAGCGTCTTCATGCTTTTCTCTCCTGTGCACACTTTGTCCTGAGAGATTAACAAGAAGACAGGTGGGAGTGAGATCTTTTCCTTTGATGGCAGAAAATTTCGACTGTTCAAGAGGTGCTGACTGGTGCCATTTTAGCACCTTGAGAAGTCAGACTGGGCAAGAGGAATTCGTGTGATGTTTCCTATACTGTTAACACCCAGAATGCATTATTTGTTAGTGATAAGGACTCCTTTGGGGGGTATTCTGATTGTTTGCACTGCTGTGTAGTGAGCTTGTTAAGTTCAAACCTGTTAAGACAAACTGAATGAGTCTGGGTACCAAAAAGAATGGTGGGAAAGACAGTAGTGCAATAGAGAGGCTAAAACACTAACTACAGTATAGGTCGGTGATTGCAGTACTTTGCGATGAATTTTAATCTGTAATAAAGCTCTGCTGTGAATTTTAGACAAACTAATGACATTTTGTTCACAAGATCAGAAGAAGAACTTAAATCTCCAAAGCACCCACAGAAGACCTGTGGTTGGTGAAGAGGTGCACAGAACCGGTGTAATCCGCTGTGATTGGTTAGAAAGCTCTTGTATCACTAAATATATATAAATACCGCAAAGACCTATACTGTGATAAGACAAACTAATATATAGTGCAGCTCCACTCCTATGACAGTCCATCAAATCTCACCCATCAAATTCCTCAAACTGAATGCCTAGCTTAGGCAAGTGCGCTAAGTTTTACCACCAAGAAAGAGAAGCAGTGTTAGGTCATTCTCTGAGCCATACACTTTAGCCCATCTATAAGCACTTCCCCTTGGCTAATCGTGTTAATTAGCTTAGTAGGGTAGAACAGGAGCAGGGTACGGGGGCTTTTTGGGTACAGAGAGCCTCTGAAATTAATTGGATTTTGCTTGCAGGCAGTTCTTTAACAGCATGCTTAAATCAAACAGTCAGCTCACAAAATCAATTCCAAACTCAGGCGCGAATCAAAATCCCCAAGTACTCACTCTCACTGCAGCAACAATGTTCTTCAGCTGTGCTTTTCCCAGGAATATTACAATTGTTTGTAAAACAAATCCTCTGAGTATTAAGGGAGCCAAGGAAGAATGATAAATCATCAGGCAGGATTGGTTGATACAATGTTGCATCAAATAATATATACTGCTACTTAATTTCAGTTATAATAAAGCATTATTTATTATTTTATTTATTTATAGGCAGTACTTTTAAACTGCATCAAAACGACCACTAATACATGACTCCAAATACATTATACCCCCTGGTTGTGTTTTTTCTTTTTCTTTGTGTGTATGTGTGTGTCTGTGTTTCATGGGTGTCTGCATGAGCACAGTTACAGCACTGAAGCGTATATTTTCAAATAAAAGGATCCACTTGAGTTCCTCATGGAGGGAGTTTGCTAAGTTTGAGGCCTGGAGCCCCACTACGTCCACGGCTTACTCATGCGTGACGCGAGGCAGACACAGACACCCACCCACACACACAGACACACACACACACAGCCATACTATCACCTCCTGCTGTACCTAGTAGCTGCACAAAGTCAATTTTTGTTTCTTTTTTAACGCCACAGTGTTCTCTGCGCAACTCGTTTCACTCAGCTGCACAAGAACTGTGGGGTTTCTAACTGAGAATGCAGAAATCACTCCAGTTTACTCTGCCGGGTTTTTATTGCCCTATTGTTTTATGTACCTGAACCTATCAAATTGGCAAAAGAATATTCACACTGTACTAGAGTCACAGTGTAAGCTTGTTTGGGAGTGAAGTTAGGTGGAAGCCAGGGTGGGGAAGGACTATAGCTCCTTTTTTAACAGCCATAGTGAAGGGACATTATTAAATATTAACACTGCACTCCTTACAACGCTAAAGCCATTGACCCATAAACAGGACACAGTGGTAGAGAGAACAACTGAGAAAGTTCACACAGTAAACCGCAGCCAGGGTCCTGGCCACAGCGAGCAAGGACTGTTCTGTTATCCCTTTATCAGACATGAAAGGAATTAATGTCCCTCTGGGTAGAAACGATGTGAAATGAGGTCTTTAACACTCATGCTCTTAAATATGAAGGTACCGGGGTTTTTGAGTAATGCAGGACTGTCACAAGTACTTGATTTTAAAACAATCATTTGACTGAACCTCAATTTATCAATGAACATTAGTCTGTAGTTTAACAAATGAATATCCAGCTCATTATAAGGTATTTGTACTGAGCTACGTTCAATGGTCTGAATATCTTCACAAGGGAACTTAGCAAGTCAATTTGGAATTGCATTTTTTTCCTCTTTTTGCAGAATTTATTCTCAGTGCCTCAGCTAGACTGACCAGACGTGTGAGTCAGAATGAGCTCAGCTTGAGTCTGTCAGCAGTAAAAACTAACAAACAAACTACATAAACAAGCTTATTTCCCCCTCGCTGTGTAAACGTAGGTTATCTCTTAACATCTCATTTCTTTCAGACAAATGGCTAGGCCTGCAGTAGTAGCTGCATATAAAGCAGTGATGGGCAGGGTGACCTGTAACTCACAGGACAGCTTATTCCAAAATATGGTGGGTGTAGGGAGGTTGGATCACTACTATGGATTTTTTAAAAATTACATTACATGATATATATTATAATGCCATCTTTGACATTTAAATATCAGTGTTTTCCATTCAGTTCTGGGCTCCCACCTCCTCTGGCACTATTTTGGCAATAGCTTGATTCATTTATTACCATTATAATTGACAATGACTTTAAGTGTAGATTCTTTAAACTTGTGCTGACTTTATCTGGGTAAAGGGACATGTTTGATTAGAATAGAATCTTTACATTATGTGGAGATTCTTTAAACTTTAAATTAAAATTGAGAGTCCAAAATTTGCTCTTTTTTTGTTTATTGCTGGAGCTACAAGACAAACATTGGAGAAATTTTGGGGAAGAATTTATGGAATTGATTTGGGAGACTTCTGACTTCCAATGTGTGTTAACTTTATTAGCCTCATAGCTCCAGTGCCAACCTAAAAATGCTAAAGTTGGACAGCAAACATGTCCTTTAAGATCAGTTGTAACCACTAAGTTTTCTAGACTCTGGGAGCCTCCTCCTCCTCCTTTGCTTGATCAAAAATTAGTCGATTCAGTTATTAATATCTAATTTATTATATAATAGCACTATGCAATCACACACAAACACACACTCAACCTTGAGTATTTTTACCAAGGAACCAAGGAGGAACAAGATGTAAATGTGTGTCTATCATTATCAACATGCAAGTATGTAACATCAAATATCAACTCACAGTAATGCTTATTAGAACTCTACAACACATCCGCACATTCTGAAACAGCTGGTGTCCCTTGCATGTGATTTATGCATACACAAACACACACACACACACACACACACACACACATACACTCACACAAACACACAACGATGACTGACAAGCAAATGGTTGCACCAAACATCATCCTTGTCAGGCGGACCGCTTGCATCTGCATATTGAATCTCCACACTGAAAAGTGTTTTCAAAAGTTTCACATGCTGCACTGCACTAAATCCAATTTAAAAGGACTAATTGTGCCATTTGTATTAAAACATTCAGTTAGTCCATTATCTTTGAGTGTTGATGATATTAATGAAATGTTTAGAAAGAACGTGTGACATTATTTATCATAGTAATTATTACTTTTGATTGCAATTTTCTTGGCCGATTCCGATTACCGATTTGTGTGATCGGCCGATACCGATTTTTCTGATTCCGATTTTAGAAAATTAGAGCTGCTGCATGTAGTCGACAACAATGACAAAAAAATGGGTTTCAACTTTTTTAATGTAACGTGGTAGTTACTTTCCCTGGTTACTTTTATAACAGTGACATATGATAGTGGCAGCTCTACATCAAATACAAACAATAATCTAATTTTCTTTAATATAAATTTTTTTCATAACAAATTTTCTTTAGAAATTTAAATAAATAAAATGTAATACATAAACAAATAAATAAACCCCCCAAAAAAAGATCGGTTTGAAATCGGCAAT
>JBBPDH010000018.1:9441682-9456100 GCA_037974565.1 Clupeocharax schoutedeni
CCAGAACAAGAGAGAGAGATACAGAGAAAGACAGAGACACGCGCGCTCCGGAAAAGTCACGAGAGAAAGCGCGCGCACAAGAGAGAGTGCGTGTGCGAGAGAGAAATACACAGAGAGAGAGGGTTGTTTGCTCTTTCATGCGAACTGAATTTCTTTCCGTTTTCTTCATAGGCGTAGCTTTTAGTAACGCAAGGATATCGTCACAATCTAACAGATCTAATATCGCGAGATCTCGTACCACCCCTACAAGCTACTCAAGTAGCTTTTGTGCGTATCATTGAAAGTGGAAACTGGCATAATGCCGAACAGTAACATGGGTAACAGTGTAATTGGTAATGTGGGTTTTTTAAAACGAAAATATTATAATAATTATAATGTTTTGAAATAACCCAGCCTACCAGGGAGTAAAAAAAAAACTGAATGGAATGTAATTGAATTGAGTTGCACTGGGCTGAAAAAACTAAATGGAGTGGAGAATTAACAGTGCTGTTGAAACCACCAGGCAATTGTGCTCCCCAGGCATAGAGTTGCCTGCTGTTGAGTAAGATATGCATAATACAGTAGGACGCACAAGGGTGTGCCAAGTCAGTAGAATAACAGAAGAGAGTGATTTTAAATCCACAATAAACACTGCACTTAATCGGTCAGACCTTCACAATGGACGTGTCGAGCCTCAGGTGTCAGTATAATGCAAACACTGAAACTCAGCATCTTTTCCAACAGAATTAGTCACGGATTTGGATACCAAGAAGCAGTGAAATGTGATTAGCCCAGTCCTGGATCATATGTACTGCATACACATTCAGAAGCCTCGGAGACACACTACGTAGCTCCGCACTGCTGTATAGACAAATATCCTGCTGACGCATGCAAGACATTTTCAGTTTGCTCCGTCTGCTCTTTGCGGGTCTTCCAAGGCCGTAGTCAATGAAGTGGGAAAGAGAGCATCTCCATTTGAGAGTGCCCAGTCCCCTGGGACTGCTTTAAACAGAGTGCAGATTCCTGCAGAAACATCGAAAGACTGAGGAGAGAAGGCCAGATCAGAGAATGAACACAGATGTACAGACAGAAGTCTATTAGGCTCATCAGCAACTACAGCATAGATGTAGTTAGTATGTCATGCATCTAGCGGAGTATTAGTACTAAAACAGATTATACCATATTGTTTATCCCATCACGGTGAAAGTATTCCAGGCAAATTCATTAGCTTTGGTGGAGGTGGTCCTGTTTTCTCAGAGAAGATATAGTTGCCCCCAAGGAGGAAATTCCAACCCAGTTCAGCTTTTTATATCTATTCTTCTCCTGCTTAGTGTCTCAGTCACAGCAGCAATCCATAAGAGAGTGGCAGGGAGGCACTAAAAGAGAGGAAATCTAGACCCTGAGTGGAGAAGATTAGCCTGTTAATGGAAGATGTCCAAATAGCATCTAATCAAACACTATTTATGCAGCCACCGTGCTAACTGCTATTGCAATTATCCCCCATGTTCCCTCAACTGCTCTCACTGTTCCCTCTCTTTTCTACTTTAACTAATGGCATTTGATTATCAGCATGTCTGTAAGAAACTGTGGAGATCATGGAGGTGACTGAAGTGCTTGAGTAAATGAGCTGTTTACTCCCTTCCTGTCTTCCTCTCTTTCTGTCTGCCCCTCTCTGTTTCTCTGTCTCTCTTGCTCTTTCTCTCCCAGGTTCAGACCACCACAATGTGTATATCGGTGAGTCTGAGTGGATTTGTGGTGCTGGGGTGCATGTTTGCCCCAAAGGTCCACATCATCATGTTCCAACCCCAAAAGAATGTGACCAGCCACCGGCTCAACCTCAACCGTTTCAGCATCAGTGGCCCTGCCACTACATACGCATCACACGGTAAGGACCCACACTGTAAACTGTACTTCATGAGGGAAGAAATTGAACTAGAACAAATGTTTCAAATGAAGCAAAACCAAACAACACTTAAGATGAACAAAGCTGTGCACTTCTCCAAGTGATTGAATATTCTTACATTCTTGTGAGAGCGAGTTCTGCTAGTAAAGGCCTGTAATCGAGTTCAGCGAAGTTGGTAAACATTAGGTTGATCTTCTTTTTAGCATCCTCACCTCTTTAAGATATCTAACAGGCTAAATAGCTTCCCCATTAAAACTCTAGTCGAATCAAAATTCAAAGTAAAGTTGCCTTATTGGTATATTATTCTTCAAATGTCCATATTAGTTAGATCTGTCTTAAGTAGCCTTAAAACAAGGCTGAATGCAGGGAAGCTTGGTGCTAATATAAGATTCCATGGAGTCACAAATAGAAATTAGCATTGTCATTGCAATGGTTAATTGAATGTTCATTACATTCAATTAAAAAAAGATTATGAAATAATTGTAATACAATGATGCAGAAGGTTTTTGTTCTCCTTTTGCAGTACATGGACCCTTAAAAACAATAACCCAATAACAATATCAAATCCATATGTAGAACATATCAGTGTATCATACCAGCAAACCACATGTAGTCCCTCATATACATTGAAAATGTATATAAATGAAAAACTGTCTTCATTTGAATGTAGAATGTATAATACCAACAAATAAAGCTGTATCTGGAGTAATTAGTATCAGGATATATTTTCAGGAATAAAGCAGGTGTGGGACTTGGCTGAACAGATGGTTTCTGCTGCCCTTCCTTAAGCAGTTTGTAGTGATTACTCATCTTTGATTTGTTAACTGAAGGCACACTCGGGGTGTCAGTGTTTCCACCTGATGCAGTTGGTAATAATCCCACATAAGAAGAACCCAGTGCCTTTTCTCTAATGTTTAATGCATAGGCACAAAAAAGCAAACCTGGCAAACCTGGTTTCATCTTTATTTATTTTTCACCTTACTAATAAATAATATGACAGACACTGCAAAGAGAGGAAGACGCTGCCTACGTATGTTGGTGGGGTGGTGTGTTGTGGGGTTAGAAGAAACAGGTATAGCACAGACAGTCTGTGAACTCAGGAAGTTTATGAAGTTAACTTGTACCAATCTAACACTGGTTGCCGAGATAACATTCTTTCTCTCTCTCTCTCTCTCTCTCTCTTTCTTCAGCATCTGCGAGTGCCCACTACGTTCCGACAGTGTGTAACGGCAGAGAAATCGTCGACTCCACCACTTCATCTCTGTGACCCCTCCTCTAACTATTGCTCTGTTAGTGACTGTTAGCCAATCAGCACACATTGTGCTCCGCCCAGGAACTCCGCCCGTCCACAGTGTGTAGAAATTGTGTATTATTATTATTATTACTATTAAATTATTTTCTAGGGCTTGTACATATTAACTGATATTGTTGTAGAGAAACAAAAGAACAAAAAAACCTTTCTAGAGTGATTTTGGAGACTTTTGTTTTTTGATAGCTTTACTATGTCTGTTGTAAACGACCAGGAAACGTGAGCGCCGTTGCAATACGATGCATTTTCTGACTGAGGGTGGGGTAAGAAGTGACTGATCCATGTGGAAATGCCTGCAATACTGGACAAACTGGTCGTTTTCTTTTGTAGGCCTCATTGTTATAATCTCTTCTTTATGTATGTATTTCTATGTTGTATATTTTGTACATAATCTTACTGATGGTTTTAACAGCACAAGTTGACAGTGTTGTAGAGAAAAAATAATGCTTCTATTGAATGGGTGATGATGTTGGGAGTGTATAGAAGGTGTACAGAGGGGAATCTCATGCCTCGACTTCCACAGTGTCTCATTCCAAGCAGGGACACGGTCCTTATAGTAAGCTCTCATAGTGTTTGCTAGTGTGTTACATGAACTGCTTCTCACAAAGCATACACACACCTCTACAAAGTGGTCTTGATTGTTAAACTTTTACAAAACCGTGACGTATTTATGATGTATGAAGCATTTGATGAGATGGGAGTGAGTGTAAGTGGTGATCCATTGTTTAATGGCTCTTTGTGCCTTATCATGTGTTCAGTAGTTTGATATGAAAGCCTCCTCTGGGCCTCTAAGCAAAGGGGGGCTGAGCCAATTTTTTTACATTTGTCTTTTTTTACATCCCTGTGTTTTATACATTTCTACATTCTGGTGTGCTTTGGGTTGGGAGGGAGGGGGTACACGGGTTGATGACAAATCTGTAGTCATGTTACACTGGTTTATTTGGAGCTGCGTTCGATTGATCTTATTTTTAGCCACACCCAGTCATCCCTTCTGATGAGCAGTTTATTCAATTGTCAGGCTCCATAAGTCAAAATCATTTTTGTCTTTTTTTTTTTGTTTGTTTGTTTTTCTAAAGTGGGATGATGCACACATAATAAGTTGACATGGCAAACAGACATGGAACAGTGACCTAGAAAAGCAACATTCATTATTCACCATTGTGACAGCAAACACATACAACTGCAAGTGAATATGCACAGCGGAATGATAAAAGTAGAATAAATCTAACTATAAATTCACAATGGGTATGAAAAAAGTCACCCGAGAAATCTACAACACTGACTTTGTCTTCCAGTAAGATAACGCGAACACACACACACACACATAAACTTTTTTAGATTATCCCAGCAGCATTTAGTAAATCTGGATACACAAACTGCTTGATTAATTGGTTGCTCCGTTTTGCATTTCTCACGATAAGTCATTTTTTATATTGTCCCTTTTTATGCCATGTTCAGTGGTATGACTAGACACAACAAGACATACACAGAAAGATGGAAGGTTAGTGTTTTCAGTGTAAACATGAAGAGCATTTGTGTGAGTAGAGAGAGAGACCGGCAGAGAGAGAGAGTGGATTATGGAAAGCAGCTCCTGTCCCATAACGTCACATGCGTTTTTCTTTTTTTTTCCAGTGCTCTGCAACCCTCTGCAGTCTGGGCCCTCTTTGTTGTAAGCTTTATAACTCACATTCCCCCAAGTCTGCAACTCACTGATTCTCCCTGCATGTCAAGTTGCTAGGGGACAGCGGTTTACCAGACTCTTTAGGAATGCTTTTGAGCAAGAGAGGAGCGGTGAGGGGAGCGAAGCACCAAACTGCTTTATTTGAATGGCTTAAAGACATTTAGAGACAGCAGACTGTTGGGAGACAGTTATCAGAGCGTATCCATTCATTCCCGGGTGAAGTTCAGCCCCTGCGGTCACCTCTTAACAACAGTGAGCGGTGAGGATTCGCTGCAAATCACACTCACACTCATCACCACAACCAGCCACAGCTTGAAATATTTTTCTAAACCTGGTGGGATACAACTATTCATATTCAATCACTCCTCCCGTGCTTTAGTAATGTGGAATTCATATTTCATTTTGGACAGCCAAGAATTCCTCATTTGGAATTTATTTGTTAATGAGTCAACAATGGACCTTGTGCCTAAATGGTAACCTAGAAGCCTAAAGCTTTGCATAATTAGAAAATTTGAGTATTAGTAACACTGTATCAATGGCTTGACATGAAAGATCGATCACTTTATACTTTGTCTCGTGTTTATGGGATAAACAGAAGTTTTCATTAGGATTGTAAGGTTTTATTTAGTCTCCAGATGATTTGGGGTTAGATTGGGACAGAGTTCAAATGTTCAGGTCTGAAGAAGAGTCCATAACCTGTTTATTACCATGTTACATATAAACATAAGGAGACAAGTGACTTATAGTTGATGACAAAGGTCAGACACAGAGGTCGCTCTCCTGTTCTTGTTATTAGAAAAAGGAATTAGCTCTGCTCTGGGAAACAGGTTGATCATTTCTGTATGCTGTGCATGGATTTGATGCAGTGCTACCACAGAGAGGATTTGTTTCTCTCTCTGTCTATCTGTCAGCTCCCAACTTGTAAACAGTGTAACATAATGTTAAGGAACCCTGTGACTCTGAACTTTGAACTCCGGTCGAACACAAAAGCAATAGAACAGTACCCATGGTGCAGTGTGTGCAATAACAAGGACATCATAATAAACAATAACCTGCTGTCGTACATCTGGGTGTGTTTTCTCCAATACAATCAGGTCCTTATTATCTCATTTGTTCATATACATTTCTTGGAGTGCCAAAAAATTTTTGGTGGTTTTTTTTTTAATCAAATTTATTTTAATTCAGTTTCTCTCCTGTTTGGAGTGTGAGAATTAACTAATAAATCATGAAGATGCAAATGGGGTTACATCCCGGCCGGTATTACTCCAGGCAGCGGCCTGGGGGAGGAACTCTCAACTGCACCTAATTACTGTCATTATCATTCACCTTATTTAAACTTGCTTTTTACCAGCTCTCAGTATCTTCACATCTTAGATTTGGCCAATTAGTAGTATTTTCTTTATTCTTTTAGTTTTCTTCACATCACGTCGTACTTTTCTCTGTTATTTCTACACGTTTCCTTTCGCAAGTTCTTTTTGTTCCATTCCATGCACCCGCTGTACCCTGCTCCCTCAGTTCCTGCGTTTAGTTAGTTACCTTCAATGCCCCCTTATCTTTATTATTCTCTTTTTAGTCCTGTTTAAATCTTTTCCTCTTTTATCTTTAGTGGTTCTAGTTTAGTTTATCTCGTTTTCTTGTCCCAGCTTTTGCCTTTTCCTTATTTTCCATAGTGGTTAGGGCATTGCCACCAGCTGCCCTATATGAGTGTGTATAAGGAACAGCAGCACGGCTGAGGCCCCACAAGCCGTTCAATCTATGCATCACTATGTCACCCTTCCTGCAACGTCTCCACCTGTGCTCACTTACTGGCTGTTTAATAGACACACGGAATTGCCGTACAATTACAAAAGATATTTCATCTTTTTTCATGAGGACTGCATTAGAAACCACCAACAAGACCCAGGTTACCTTTATACCTTTCAGGTGTGGCGAGACATGAAAAATTCAGTGATGGTGTGTCTTACAGGTGGAGACGTTGCAGGAAGGGTGACATAGTGATGCATAGATTGAACGGCTTGTAGGGCCTGAGCGAGCTGAGGCTGTCCTTCCATCAGATGCTTCACCTCCCACTAGGGAGCCCTGAGAAACTCTGGCTGCTCAAAGGAGGTAATTTTCTGATGGCTCCGATGTTGACTCAGTCATACTGTTATATCTGTCACATAGTGGAGGACTCAGGAGTCAAACCCATGTTGCCCAGGGCCAAGGTGGTGAGCGTACAAATTGTGCCACTGAAGCGGTACTTAGAGAAATAGACATGAGGATCTATTAATCTACTAAAGAATGTTGAAAAAAGGTTGTGGGTTCGAATCCCAGTACTTCTAGTGGCACCTCTGAGCAAGATACCGAATGCACTCACTGCTCCCTGGGCGCAGTTGTCCTGGCTGCCCACTTGGTGAATACAGAAAATCATTTTGTGGTGTTCACACTGTTTTCACGTATGACAAAATGGTTGCTTCACTTCACTCATTTTGTTTATGAACTGGCCAGTGAGTGTAGGGTAAAGGTAGGTGTTTCTAATAAACTGAGAGAAAAGGGGTGTGAATGGAGACTACTGGGGAAAAGTTCTAAAACACGTATACACTCTTTCATATCTCCCAGCAGGGACCTTGGCTCTCAGTTACTCAAGGAGAGATTGAGCCATACTGCAATAACAAAAGCCACACAGACTTTTTCTTCTGAAACCTCAGTCCGCTCATCCTCTCTTCCCCTCTCACACGGTGAATTATTCTGCTGATGTCCAATCAGCCAGCTGCTGGGTTTCTAAAGAGGGCAGAGCGTAGATTATGAGCAGGGAAAATGGAAGGCAAATTTTGCTGGGGATTTTCTGGCCGGAATAATGCAATGGAAGTGCTGAAGCCTTTGAAAAGCCTCCCTTTTATCAGCCACACCACCTCTTCAGAGAAAAGAGAGGACAGGTGAGTGGGAGGGTGGGAGCATGTGCATGTGTGTGACAGAGAACAAGACAGAGGGAGAGCGAGAGAGAGAGAGAGAGAGAGGGATTTGGTATAACGTCCATATCACACTGCCCCTGCTCTCAGTGGACTTCTAATGGCCCTGGTGCAGGCCTTTATGTGAAATAACAGCACGTCTGCACTTTTTCTCCGGTTAAACAGCACCCCTGCCTACAGCTACTCCATCCTCCAAACCCTAAGAGAGCTGCAGACAGGAGGGTGTGATAGGTACTAAAGCGAAAAAAAAGAAGGAAAGTGAAAAGGTGGAGGAAAGATCAGATATCGGAGAGGCAGGAGGGACTATTCTGGTGCAAAATGAGCCGTCTGTCACAGAAGAGCTATCAGTAATCAGTAGTCAGCAAGCAGAATCCGACTCAACCAGTCACAAATGCAACTGAAGAACATGATGATGAAAGTCCTCATTGAAAAAAAAGTCTTTGATGAAACCTTGAATAAAGTCTCAGACACATTATCAGTGCAAACAGTCATTTATTATATCAAAATTCTGATCAAGATTCTGTGAATGTCGCTTTGATACAGTTGCATGGCTTTCAGTTCACTCCAAACACAATAAGAAAAAAGACAACAAGGACTGCATACTGAGTTGCATCACCATCCTCAAAAGTAGAGGAAATATGGGGCCACAGCAAAGGCACTCTTCCCTCCTCTCCCAGGTCCCCTCTGACCACGCAGAGACAAGGTTGTCACTCAAAGTCCTTCATCAAGATTAGCATAAACAGCACTGAGAAATGCTAATTCTCAGGTCATACCAGTAGGTGTTCCAGCACTTCAACATGCAGCTTCCTAGTTTTAATGTTGACTATACAGGCATCCTCCTGAAGTCTGCAGGATAATTATAAAACACCAGGCAGACTTACTCATTCAGGGAGGTGTAAAAGTAGGCTTGCTATTCATTTTGTTTTAGCTGGAATGTCTCAAGAGCACTTATCACTACACTGTTTGCAAAGGTTAAATAAGGTTTGCTGATGTATATGTCAAATCTGTCCATTATTTTAAGCAGCTTTCATTAACTTTAACAAAAATTCATTCTATGAATGCCTGCATTTGTGTGCAACACCAAGTACCATGACCTTTCTGCTGAACCCAATTCCACAAGCAGGTCTTACTTTTTGATATATTATTTATTTATTTATTTATTTATTTAAACACACACACACACACACACACACACACAAACAACAAGAAAAACAAAGACATCTCACAGGGTCTGCTCCTCTGGTCCTGAGCGGAGTCTGCCCAAAATCCCCAGAGGGGCGTTTTTTGTCCCCAGAAGCCCTTCAGTGCTCTGTCTTAAGGCCACTGCATGTGTTATGTCTTTGTGAGCAAAGTGGGTCTTCAAAGTATCCGTCCATCCATCCATTCGTCTCTCACTTTTTCCCCTTCTATCCCCACACCCATCTCTCTGCCTGGGAAGACTTCAGCTGGACAGTCTCGGAGCTCTGCTCGTTGCCCTAGAAACAGCGACATGCAGTTTTTACACCACGGAACAAATTGCAGCGTGCTGCTCTCCCGTGTACCCGAGCAGAGAGCGGGATGGCCCTGCCCGGCTCCCTTTCAAAAGGACGCCCCCGATCAAGGCCAAGGACTAACCACCAACAACGACACGTTACCAAGACAACCAGCGCTCTCATTCTGAGTGTGTTCATCAGTGCGTGGACAGAAGCCAGGCAGCAGACATGAAAAGAAGAGAAAGGAGTCTACCGCCAACAGTGGCTGAGCCCGGCAACATGCCTATAGAGCTCAAGGCCATTGTTACTCAATAGCGACTTCCTTTTCTTTCGCTGCAAAGCCTAGTCCTCTCAAGGCTTTCATCATAAAGCACTGTACCATTATTTGCTCCTTTTTAATAAAGAGTATGAAAAAACAATTTATAACCCGAGTAGATCAGGTTTTACTCTTTGAAAATCGTTCACTCCCCATGGAGTCCCAATACTTTTGTCTAGCAACCTTCCGAGTTGCATCTCTTGGTAAGGAATTTAAATGAAAGAGGCAAATACGGGTTTATCATTACATTTTCTTTAAGAGTAATGCATTAAACGTAAACATTAACTTAAAATTAAATGAAAGTGTTCTGGGAGCATATTTGGGGGCATATTTAGAGATTACACTATAAAAATAGGTATTTTTAGGCTTTTTCACTATATGTGGGTGCTCTTGGAACATAACTATAATCTCAAAAAAGCAAAGCAAGCTTATTATAAACCACTTACACCTCAGTGTATGAACTGTGCTGAATAAATAAACTTGCTTATTTGAGATTATAAGAAGTCTGTGATGATTTAGGCATGCAGTTCCCATGATGCTAATTGGTGGGTATATGTTTACATTTAACTGTTTGCTACACTAGCCTCATAACTCTAACTTATGCTAAAGGTAAAGTATAGAGTGCCTTTAGGGTAAAGTGGGAAATTACAACAAAAAATTATTTTGGCCCACTCTTCCTGAAGGAATCAAGTATTGGTTAAACTACCCACAGACAGGATTTACCCAAACAGTTAATCTATTAATGACCGCTGTAAAGTCTTCCTAAGAATTTAACCAGCTTCTCCTGAGCTCACGGGTTTGATGAATCTCATCATTAATTATACTTAATGATTAGAGAGCCGAAAAGGTCTATGCCTGCCAAAGGAGACGGAGACGTTCCCACAGGGTGATTAAAACAGCCTCTCTCCGCAGTCTACACTCAATCCTTTTTTTAAGTGACAATGGCACTTCCAAAGAAAGAGTCCCTCAAACCCCACTCTCAGTCTGTCTCTGTCACTGTCTCTCTCTCTCTTTAATTGGCTTCAGACGCGATGTGGCACACTGCATCTCTCTCTCTCTCTCTGCAGCTCAACATAGTCTTTAATCTTAAAGAAGCCCCTCAGTGGCTACTTCAACTGCCTTCAGTTAAACATCAAGGCATGCACATGCTCTTACACACACACACAGTTGCACACTGATTTCTGCTATTGCTGTGAGTACTCAGAGGGAGAGGGACCTAGAAATCAAGAGAGGCAGAGGCAGGCCGGGGTTGAATTAAGGTCTCACTCTTTCTGAGAAACATGCATTTCTCGTGCCGAGACATTTTGTGCAGTAATCACAGATAAGCGAGTTTTCATCCTAAACGCTGAGTCGACAGCCATACACTTTAAATGCACGGCGTGACAAACTGCATTTGCCTCCCTCAAAAGTCCATATTTAATGGGAGACGCTCTGTGCAGAGCATGATAAATTAAAACTTCACATTTCCATCTCTAAACCTCTTAAAGCATAGCTCCCTCCTGCAAATGAGGAGCGGAGGGCAGCAGAGGCACTGGGGTTCATTATGGCAGTGCTGGCTTGGGGGGTTGTATAAGGTTGGTGTTTCAGATCACAGAGTGAGATTGTCAGAAATAATCATTAGAATCATCTAAGAGTAGTGCTGTTCACCTCATAAATAGATTAAACATTTTACTTGCGTAGATCAAGTGACTGGTGAAAACTCCTTAGGCTTTATTGGTAATGTCCAACTAGTTTTAAGTACTAATACTAAACAATTAAGTTTGAGGTACAAACCCCAAGATACTGAGAAACAAGACACTATAATTACACTGAAATGATTAACAGCTTCTTAGTAGAAACTGGGTAAGTACAAACTCTCATGAAATAAATGCAGTGGAATTTATTTTAGGTAGTATACTGACGAAAACCAAGACAATCAAACATTACATTAGATTACATTAAAAAGCCCAACAGGGTGGAGGTATTAAGTAAATATCTCTGTACTATGAAAGACAGTACAAGGTGCAAAAATAGTATCTATTGCTGATTCAGTTGACACCTGCAAACCTGCTACTTATTTACAATGTTTGAATGTAAAACACTCTGTTAAGCATTAAGGAGAGAAAGGTAACACAATACACTATTTTTCTGTGGTGAACGCTAAGGCCCAGTAAACCACAGGAATATCCACCGTTTACTTTTTACGCCCAGGTATTTACTTTCCTTTCTCACCTTTATAGCTAGAATCTAGCTTGAAGGTGAGAACTTGTTTGTGTACTTTGTATCATTTTATCTCCAATCTGTAATTTAATGAGGTAATTCCTCAAACATGTCAGTCATTTCAGTGTAATTTTGTTACACTGGCTTGGAACTACTATCATGTCCCCAACAATAAATATTAAGTATTAGGGATGCATGGCATGGGCAAAATACAAGTATTGCAATTGAACTGCTACATATATGAACAAAATGAAACAGAAGGAAAATGTAAACTATGGGCTCTTTAAAAACACCCTCGTAAATCAATCAATAATGATTAATGATCATCTAAAACCAAAAAGTGTACTTTTGTTGGATTAAAGAAAACCTTATTTCATCAGTACATTCACTAACACTCACCTGGAGCGTCTTATCAAAAACTACTTCAGTACCTGATTAATACTGAGAATATATGGGACTATAGAGCATACTTTGTTGTGCATGAGCTACAGAATAGTGTTAATGTACCTTTGTAGCGATGGCCTTCAGCTTGCCCAGTAAAGAGGGTTTGGAATAAACCACCTCATCCTCTCCTTCCTCTCCTTCCCCCTCCATGATGGCACAGCTGTCTGCAGCTGGTAGTTCACACTCCTTATTGGCTGACAGCACCAGTTTAGAATACTTAAATTCCAGCCTATTAGGGCAAAGAAACAGAAAACCACGAGACTTACTTTAGAGTGGTGCATAAAGTCAGGAAACTTCCATGTCACCAACTTGTAATCATTAGTGCTGTATTCAGCTGGCAAACTTATCACACAACCAATGACAGATCGGTCATGGAAGGTCCCCACTATGGAGAATGAATTCCAGCTTGGTCTACTTTGTTATTGCCCATCACATAATGTCATGGCTCAAAACATGGACAGATGTTCAAAGAGTAATTTCCTTTTATAAAATCATCAATTCACAGGTTTTAGTAACAAACATGTGAACAGTATAGGTGCTGAGTGGTTTTCTAGAGCGATGCCTAAAGAACCTGTCAAAAGATTGTTCTTTAAAACTTTTCTGCTGGCAGTGTGAAGAACATTTCGAAGGTTTCTCAGGTACCGACACTGAAAACCTGAGAATCCGGGTCTGAACAACCAGATAAAAATGAGATAACCCATTTAGTTCAGTTACAGAAACCAAAAGCAAAATAAATAAATAAATAAGCAAAGAAAATGTGCTTCTTCATTTTAACAAGGTCCAATGTGTGCTTAATTGAAAATGCTCCACTGGCTTTCCCACTAGAGTAGGCTGCTTGATCTCGAGATGTCTATTTCATTTTGAGGACTTTAACGCCTCGTTTGGAAGAGTGAAATGAGGCATTGGGTCATGTCCCCTCCTCCCCAGGCAATTCTGTGGCTGTTTCTAAAGGACAGGGTCTCCATATTCACTTCATATAACAATCATCTCTATCTATGGCAAGATAACGCACCTTTAGCTGTGCTGTGTCTCAATCTAGTCAGGTGGGATTCTGTCATGTTTATAAATGATTTATAAAGAAAAACAATTGATTCTAACTTCTAAGTACATTAATCATTTGTAGCCCTTTGTGACTTAAAGTTCCACCCACTGCAACCCGCTGCCCTCCCAAGCTAAGATCTGCCGAACACTAGAGGGTGCTTCGTGGCTCACTTGTAGCCAGTAATTGAGAAACCCTGCTAAAACTATATGTCAATGCCAAGAAGACTTTAGCTTTACATTCAACAATTTTGCTCAATTAATTAAGCATCAGCAATCATGTATCTTAGTGGCCAGCTGACTGTTGGGTAAGTGGGGGACTGCGCTCAGTGGTCAGTAGGTCAGATAGGTCTTACTTCTTATTTTTCTTCCAGAAGTAGCAGGTAAGGGTGACAAGCAGGGTGGCACAGAACACACCCACCCCAGCCCCCACCTTCAGCCAGAAATCGATCATCTCGCACGCCGTGCTCCTTTTCACTGGCAGAGCTACTCCTCCTGTGCAGAGCCGTGGCTCCGTCCACACATACACGGTGTCCTGACAAAACACACACACACACACACACACACACACAGATCCAAGCACACCATTAATCCTCAATGCATTATCATACACTGATGCTGATCAGCGCAAGGAGTGTTTTGGATGTTCTGCTGTCTCCACCTGTAAAACTCCCCTTTTTTGAACACCTGGAAGATTGACGGTTCAAAGAAACACAGAGATCTTAGTTAGCTTTGATGAAATGGCTGAATAAAGAGCACCTGCACTCCTCCCTTGCAGGCCCCCTCGATCTGGTGGTAGTCGGCCTCAGTACAGCGTGGGCAAGCACTGGAACTCTCCCACAGGAAGTAGAATGTACAGCCATCACATGTGCCTGCTGGACACTGTCTGCAGAATGACAAAGAGGGTTAGTGCGCTCACAGAAACATACCCAACAGCAAGGGCTCACAAGCTGTCTTGCTGACTCAACTAAAAAAACAAAGCAGTACAGCAAGATTTAATGAACAAAACAGAATTCTTTACAATTAACTCTTAAATATGCACCTCACTGTTATACAGGCAGTGCAGAATTATTAGGCAAATGGGTATTTTGTCCACATCATCCTCTGTATGCATGTTGTCTTACTCCAA